>JAQYXR010000270.1:0-128379 GCA_030545055.2 Neoaliturus tenellus | reverse complement strand
AATTTTTCTACAGGGAGAAATTTTTTTATAAAAAGTTTAAACAAGAAATTGGTTCAGTTAGGTCTAAAATAACATATTACAATTAATCCATGTGTGATTTCAATTACCACAGAAAGATAAATATTTTAACAATTCTCATATATGGAAATATTTTACAAAAATAAAGATTCGTAAGTAATTTAAGTATAAATTAACTGCAAAAAATGCATTTTAAACTTATTAATCAAACTAACTACAGCTGAAAGATAAACTAAACGTGTTCACTTTTAACCACGTTAAATGATTAATTGCCCTGGTTGACACAGATTCCGCCAGGAGTGCTAGTGTCTGACAGTCGGTGGACAAACTTTGAAAATTTATCATTTATAATGAATCACACTTATGGAGGGGTTGTGAGTTTGCGATGGTGAAAAATGCAATGTGATTTTAGTAATGGATTAGCGTTATAATTTACTTATGTATTTGGGTTAAATTAACGAACACGTACAATGTTCGTGTTTAGGCTACTTATTTTTTACTATAGAAAATTATTTTTTAATTTAAGTGATTATTTAACTTTATGATAACTAATTTGGGTGAGTCGGTGGTGTATTGGTTAGCGCTCCGGACTTCCATACCATGGCAGCAATGTCGTGGGTTCGAGTCCGCGTTCTGACAGTACCTTACTTACACCTTGCACTGTAGCGGCTCACCCTCTTACTTTGTTTAATACGATCTACGCACAGATCAATAGTCTATGTGGACGGGGCCAAGCAAAAAGAGGCCTGCAAACCTCTTAAATATATATATATATATATATATATATATATATATATATATATATATATATATATATATATATATATATATATATATATATATACATAAAAACTACGTATCTCTCACTCAAAGTACTTAACGCAGACCCATTTTAACTATATAGTAGATTAAATTAATGAATGGCTTTAAGTATGGAATGTAATGGACTATGAGAGCCATAACACATTCTGTAAAAAATAGGCTCTAAGACCTTATAACAAGTGTCTTTTGCAAATAGTAGTGAAATCTATAGTTAATTTTTCAGATATTTTTACACCCCAGCAAACAAACATTGGACCATTGGTTAATGTGTTTGTTCAAATAAAATTGTGACATTTGTCTTTTTTTTACTTATATTAAATATATAACTGTAAAAATTTGACGTGATTTATGTTGAGAAAGCAAAGCACTTTTCATTTAATTTTATGTTTTTACAACTAAGAGTTATTAGTCAAACTTAAAAGCATGTACATTTGTCATTAATATTTTAAATGTTCCATGACTACTATAAATATGTATAATAGTGTACAGGGTGATTAAAAAATCAATGAATATTTTTATTGTTTTTATTCTATGAAAACGCTATACATTGTAAAATATTTTTTTACAATAGCTACCAAGACCCTTACAGGCATGGGGGTGTGTGGGTGAAAATTGCATCATTCTGCGAAGCTTAATAATCCATTTTGCCGTAGCAAATTATGGATATCATAACATGGTAGTAATGGTTTATTTTATGGCTTCGTCGTCATTGAAATTACAAAACTTATTTCTGAGCTTCTTTTATGAATCCAATTTTCACCGATACAAACCAAAAATATATAATTTTGTAGCTGTCCATATCCACATATCAATCACATTATGTATCAATCCCTGCATTACAATAAAACCTAACCATCAGTCGTAAAATTTCCTTAAGTTGGATATTTTTGTTGGATATTGTTTATTTTAATAACACAATTAGTTTCCATAGAATTTAGAAATAGTCAGTGACTTTTCAGTCAAACTGTAAAATGCAGTTGCAGAACTAGTTGTGAAATATCAAATCCTACTCACATTTTACTCCAATAAAGAGCATCGCCACGAGGATATTGCGCTGCGGAGGAAATGCTGCTGACCCAGTTTGTTTTAGCTCTTAAATTTGCTCTCTTCTAGGACTCCCGGCGCCAAAAGATCGCCTCTCTGATACAGTATCAACCCTCAAGCTTTTTTCATTTCCGCTTTCTAAACTTTTATTTTAATACTTTCCTAGAAAACTTATTTTAGATCAGATATACATTTTGCTACCGAAATAAATAAAAAAATTATACTTAAAATTTAATATTTAAAAATTTAAATACTTTAAAATTATAAAAGTGAATGTTGCACAGGTTGCAGTCATAATACTTATTTTTCTTTTTTTCTTTTTTTGGATGGAGCTTGGTTTGAGTGAAAATAGCTGAAAAAGTACCAAATCAAAAGTTATTGTTTTTGAATGTTTTTCTTATCTTCTTCGATAAGCCATATAAAATTATGCCGGATTATTCGTTAATTACCTATCTATCAAAATCCTTAATAAGATAATTAAGCTAACAATTTTACATTTTAGCATTACTTTAGGGACGTTTCACCCTAAAAAATTCGTGACAAAACATCAAACCAATAAAGTTAGTCAGTTTTCCAAAAAACAATATTTCGCCCATAAGAGATTTGGAAATAAACCTAGTGCGTTTTAAAATAAAAGATCAGATTTCAAATAACTATTATTTAAAAAATGTCCCAAGAGCAAAGATGGCAGTTTAACTTCTCTCTACATTAATTTCCTATTTCATACTTTTTATTAAATTTATTTTTTAGTTTGTTGAAAGTAAAAAAGACGTCCCGTCAAGAAATATAATTTTTCATCTTGGGATTTGGCTTATTCGAATTAATTAATCACGCGATTTTATTTTTGAAACTACATTAAACAGTTTTTTTGTTCCTCATTTAGTTTTAACTAACTCATCGTTTGCACAACAGAAGCTCTGATATTCTTTTGTTCCGATGTCTCAAGAAGTTTACTGCCGTTTAAAAGTATGCCATGTATGCCAACGTAGTATCGTATTTCGAAAGCATGAACCCTTGGAGGAATAAACCTCAGTAAAATAAAATTCATAATTTCCTTTAGTAATTAATAATTAAAAAAATTATATTAATAAAAGTGTTTCTGTCATAAGGATATTAAATTAATCTGCTCTTTCATTTTGAATCACCCTGTTGATTACAACACGAACAATTTTTACCAAAATTAAAATATTACCGTAAAAATCGTGTTGTATTTAATGCATTCATTTATAATCGAGTCAGTGCCTAGTTTCTCCTGCCTAATTAGCCGATTGCCAAATGACATTCACCAGCTTGAGGGGGGGAGAGGGAGGTGCCGATATCAATCGACCAACTTTGACTAATTGAATAACTTTAGTCTAGAGACGTTGGCGAAGTCCCCAGTCTGCCCCAGATTGTCACTTGTGTTGAATTGAATCTGCTAGCTATTTATGTATCGAACACAGCTAGATGCCGTGATGACCAAAATGTACAACACAAAAAACCTGTGGTGATTTCGTTAGTAAAAACCTCATATACTATTATTCTACTATTTTTGTCCAAACAACTAAATTTTAAAAATATTTAGATATTTTTTACTTTTCCTATTTTTTTTCATTTTAATTTGATATCTTACCAAACAACGTAGGAAAGCTAAACTAGTGAGTGCCAATCGTTTTGATACAAACGATTTATGATTTATGATTTACGATTTATGATAATTTAAAATTTATTTAACATGCTTAAGCTGGTGTTTATGTTTGTTTTATTGTTTTTATGAGATATTTTCTAAGGCAAAGGTTACCCGTTTATGTCTTAACTTTATCAGTGATGGTGGAAAGATTTGAGTAAATACAACGTTTACTTTTGGTGGAAAAGTTAGGTAAGGAATGTATTTTTGAGGTTTATTCATTACATTATATTAACAGTGTTATAATGACTGATTGTAATAAATTAGTTACTACAGTGATCAAGTGCTATGATGAAGTCAGGATTAATTTTCTCCAAGCACCGCAGGCTCTCGTTATTCAAGTAAAGGTTTTTTTTTTAAATAATTTTATTAACTGTATTCTAAAAAATTTTGTTCATACAATAAAGAATCGTTTTATTTCATTTATTGTTGCCCTGTTGATGAACAGTATATGCGGAGTCTACAGTCGTTCGCTCTTACAACAAGTCACTCACTGCTATAACATCCTCGATAGTTGTTTAATGGAACAATCAATACGATTCTGATTGATTAATTAGTTGTTTTATAACAAAAGTGTTAATTTTTTACTATTTAAAACGTAATAGTCTTTAGGGATTTATAGTATAATGCCAATTCAAAGCAATGCATTAGTTACTAGGAATAAAATTCCAAGTACACATAAATTTTTCAATAGAAGAGAAGCACAATAAAAGAGAAGCATAATACTACCTACTAAATAGAGACAATGGAGACTAAAATAGAGAAAAGTGCATTCATTAATAATTAAAACTGGTTGGGTAAGTTTAGCCCGTATTCCATTAGCTAAAATGGTTACCGCCTCTCCAGGGCTCTTGTTAGCTCAAAGTTCTCCCTTGGTAGGAAAACTACGTTTTAAAACACTTAATTTTGTTATATTCAGCATCCATTACACTTCTCCTCAATTTTACTTAGAGTAAGAATAAACTAATTAAATTTTTAATATATAATTATTTATCTTTACAATTTCTACTGACAAGATAAACTGATTTTAATACAAGGTGTTAATAATAGCATTACCGGAACCCAATTTCTATTTTTTATAACTTTTATTGTTATTACACTGAATAAAATAATCACAGGGTGTCCAGCTTCAACCTTTACAAACTTTCCCAGGTTATTCAGCAAGCCAAAACAAAGCAAGTAAAAGTTCAGTTCTGCATTACAAAATATTTCCACTTTGTTTATTAGAACCTTTTCCTAGGTAAAGCAATTTCTTAAAAAATTAGTAAAAACAATTATTTTGAGTCTATTTTTCCGAGCACATTTCTATTACCGGATAATAATTTTAACGTCAGTACTCGTCGAAACTTAATTTCAAGTTCAAAATTCACCTTGTACTATTTCAAGCTACGAGAAACACTCTGGAGAAATAACGAATTGTTAAATGAAATTTCTAAAATTTTGCGCTCTTATTTTTCTGTAAATGGGTTCAAAGGCCACCTAAAACTGTTTAATGTGACAGCTAAAAACCCAGAGACTGACCTCAATGGTCAGAGACCTCACAAATGGCTGAATCGAAGTCTTGCTTTCCTTGCAGGATTCTCTCCAACGAGGTTAAACTAGAAATAGGGCGCTACAAAGATAGGGAAGTTTGTCTCCTGTTGATTGGGGCTATTTTACCCACGGTTCCCGCCGTTTACTTATTACATGCTTAACCATTACATACATTACATACATTACTTACATTACATTACATTACATTACATACATTACTTATTACATGTAAACCAGTTCTTTTTTTACACTTTCCCATCTGTTATTTGTCATTTTCCCTACAGCTATCCGATGTTACCGTTTAGTAAATTGTTGCGGACATTTTCCATCACTGGTTAGTGAAACACTTTCGAAGTTTCGGGATCTGGAATAACTGCTTCCGTCTTCAGGTGGAAGAAATACCTAGAACATGACAAAGTTAGAAAAACACACCTGGCGAACCTGGAGAAGTCCATAGCCAAACCTGAAAACAGAAAAGGCAGTCACAAGACTCAAATAAAACACTAATAAATGTACAAAGCTTAAACAGAAAACTGTGAATGCAGTAAAAATCCGTTTTATTCCATTCAAGAATTTCTGTCACTCCGCATCAACAATCTGTAAGTACGATAGATCAAGTACTGTGATAAATTAGTATTAAGACTTTGACTTTGTAAATTTCATGACGTGGCCTATTTCATGTATCACTAATGGCAATTAAGTTTCTTGATTCTTGAGCAAAAATTATTTTTTCTGTTTATTGTCTTCACTGTGTTTTTTTAAGCTTTGTGCATTTATTAGTGTTTTATTTAATTTGTTTGACTGCCTTTTGCCGTTTCTGTTTACAGGTTTAGCTATGGACTTCTCCAGGTTCGCCTGGTGTGTTTTTATGTTATGTTTTTGTGTTATGTTGTAGGTATTTCTTCCACCTGAAGAAAAAATCAGATTCCTAAAATAAGTTTGGAACTGATCAATTTGGAACTCCTGGAAATCAATTTGGAACCTAAAATCAGATTCCAGATCCCAAAACGTCGTGATTTTTTTTTTTTTTTTATAATCAGTGATGGAAAATGTCTAAACGAAAAAACAATCTCAATATCCTGTTCACAGACCATCAAATCAAAGAGGTTTTAGAAATAAACAAAACAACAAATAATCAAATGGTTTAAAAGAATAGTTTGTGATTTTTAAATTTTGTTACGACCAATCAGAATAGCTAAAACTAGCAACCAAGGAAACGAGGGTAAAGTGTGAGGGGGTTGCCAAGGAATCGACGGGATGAGGAGTAAAATGGCGCAAATCAACAGGGGACAAAAAATTAAATGTGTTTCTCACGCTATAATTTAGTTTATTCTCTCTGATTTCTGATAACATTCGCTCGCCTCCGACACTGTCTGCGCCTTGATCATGACATAACTAATTATAATACTGCATCTCTTAATTTCAGGAGTAAACCCATTCTCGTATTTTTCGTAAACTTATTAATTATGTTTTCTACCTTTTCAATTTTGTTGATTGTTTAGCCAAAAGTTCTGTTATGTAACCAATGAACATTAATTTATATAATGAATTCTTTTTTGTGTTTCGTATCGTGTCCATTAATTATTGCGTCACTACAAGGATTATTTTTGTTTATCAACATTTTTTAGAAGGTTTACAATATATTATATATTATATTCTATGTTTAGTAGCCTACATTCTATTAATTGTGAATATTTTTCCAATCCACCTGTTGCTACAACAGCACTCTTAATTACACGAAATAGTTTGGTAATGATATTATAGAACATGACAAATCTAGTTATCCTATGATAAAATACAATGTAAAATATATTTAACCATAGTATTAATTCCATTTAACGGAATATAGATATTATTAAAACTGAAGCACTTGAATAATAATGTATGCCTCTTGGCCTAAATTATTATCTTAGCCTAAATTAAAATAACTGAAAAGCTATTCTTTTCCCATAAAGTTTATAAATACATTTTAATTATATTTTTTAATTATTTTTACACACAATATTTTAAACATTTTGAAAATTTCGTACTGAAATAAACTTTGTAGTTTAATCCTCGACTATTTAATTTTAACATGCACCATATTATCTTTCAATAAACCACGCCACATTATAAGAGTAATTTAAGCATATCCAAATACAAATTATGTTTCTTTAAAGTGTTATTGCTTTTGAAGTAGTTTTTCTGGAAAAAAACTATTATCCCTCCACTTTAAACTGTATTAAAGTTATAATTAGATATGATTTGATTCATATATTCTACATACATGAATCCAGAGGATGGCAGCAGTGATATAACTGGTCAGATCTGGTTTGATAAGCGTTCCCGATGGGTTTGGCCGGTCAATAATCTATTATCCTCACCGGAGGTAGGTGCAGATGACAGCTCCCTATGAATACTGAGAGTGACATTGCCATCTGTGCAATTGCCTTGTCTGTACGACTTTATTTTCCAATTTTTCTGCTATTTTGTGAATACTACCTTAGCGCTCAAAGCATTGTGTGGCGAATATAAAGCGAACTTTAAAGAACTGGTGGTCTTCATTAAAATCTCTCCATAACATTCACGAAATGAAGATTCATGAAAGTCCGTTGGACAGAACTTCAAACTAGAATGTTTATCAACGATCTCAGATACTTTCAGCAAAAAAAAAAAAAAAAAAAAAAAAAAAACAGATACGAGACAAAAAAATCTCGTCTTACTTTAAATTTGCTTATGGAAATTGTTATGCTTGAATTCAATAGTACATTAAAAAAATTGCACTCCAACGGATATACAAGGTGTTAGGAAATTCTTCCAATCATCCTGTTACATGTCTTCTCTGTTAATCCACTAGCCTCCATTTTGTATTTTACACTTATTTATTTTCATTTCCGTAACGGATAGGTGTATTAAGTTAATATCTGAACCTTACCCCACCGATGTTTATTTCCAGATAGAAATAGAATTTTTCCACAATGTGTATTTTCAAATTGACAGCCATTTTAGGTTTCTAAACTGAAATATCTCAAAACCGATAAACTTTATCAAATTTGTACACATGACAAAAAAGTTGACCTAACCAATGATCCCAAGATTGAAAGGATCTAACAACAAATAAGGGGTATTCTTACAAACACAAAACTTTGTAACATTGGTTGGGTAATTTAATTCGCCATTTTTTATTTGTACAATTTTGAGATATTTTAGTTAAAAAACTTAAAATGTATTAAAACATAAATGTTTAAAACTTAATTCCGTTTCGAAAGTACATATCGGAAGTTTTTTTTTTTTGAAAGTGAACATCGGGGTGATAAAGGTTTATGCCAAATATAAACTTAATACACCCATCCGTTACGGAAACTAAAATTATTAAGTGTAAAAATAAAATGGTAGCTACCGTCTTAACTAATTGTTTTGCGACATATGTTCCAGTAAATTTTTTGTTCATTTTGATCCAAGAAATCACTACACGGAAATTCGGAAGAGAGTTTCCGAACATCCTGTATAAATGACAACAAAGCCGTTTAATGATTCAAAAGCGGATATTGCTTGTTTATCCTCAATGTTTTATGGCTCTGATGTTACATCATACTTTTGTTACTTATGACACTGAGAAATAAATAAATACACACCTCTCCGGGTATTATAAAAATGGAGATATAATTTAAAATATTTTTGTATTTTGTAAAATTATACTTTGTTCTATATACAATCAGCTATAATAATTAAAATACACAGACAAGTGAGCTTCTTAGGCAGTTATTTACCCATAAACGTATTTTTAGAAGTCTTATTATCTTTTTATGGATGAAAAACCCTTTAACATAAGGTTGGAATAATTATATTGAACTCGGAGACACTTGTGATTTAAGGCAATAATGTGTTAAAATCAGAGAAGTCTCTTTTACTATTATATTTATTTTTTTATATGGAACAATAGTGTTAAATGTTATATATCTTTAAAACCTAACTTAACATAATTTAACTTCAATTAAATTCGATGATAATTTGATTCTAGTAATTGTGAATTACTACTATTGAATTACTATTGTGACTACTATTGTGAATTACTGTGTGTAATTAGTGATAATTTGATTCAGCCATAATTCTAATTTTTTTTAATAAACCCGTTTATTTAACAGAAAATATGTGAAATATTGAAGGAATATTCTTTGCTTTGCAACCCAAGAATCTGTCAAATTATGTTTAAATTGGCGTTTGATTGACAAACCGATAGCGGAAGATTTGTAGGGATTCTCTTTGTCATTTCAATGATTACTTCACTGTTACAACATTAACCAATGTCAATTTTTCAATTGATAATTTTTATTATAATAATGCTGCAAACCTCAATCGAAAAAATTATGTCATTTCAAATAGGTTCTATCATTATAAAATAGTTTTTGAAACATTGTATTTTCTTATCTCCATAATAACCCCATGATTAATAAGTAGGCTATATTAGGAAGTGTAATTTTTTCATAAAAATTACATTCAGATACGCTATGCATTAAAAAAACTCTTTTACATACAAATTATAAATTTTTAAGTGTGTAATATTTATGTGAAGAGGCTGAAATAATTGTTTTATGAGCACGTTTATTCCAGATTTTTACTTAGTGTTAGTGTTTTAATATAAAGTTCTTAAAAATAATGATTATGCTTGCTATAAATTAAAAACACCCAGCTTCAGCAGGGAGCTAGTGGAGGGAAGCGCACCCCTTTGTAATCAAATACTGTTCACGTCAGTTTGGCGCGTATTCCATTAACTAAAAGTTTAGTGCCGGCGGGGGGCGTGGAGGGCCCCTGAGATTCACGCCAACTAAAACTGCTCTCCCTGGTGGAAACTAAAACATTTGCCGTCACAAGGAATGTTTTATGTAATTTGTCGGTCATAATGAATGGTTTTGTTTGTATTATTCTCTAAATTAATTCAAACTTGTTAGTTGCAAAGTCAAACAAATTAATGTAAGACGAAAAAATGTAACATAAAACATTTCTGTTGTTAATAAGCTACAATATCAAAGCATTCCATTATGCTATTATAAATATTAGTAATATTTATAATGACAACGAAAACAAAGTGTGTAAATGAATTTAAGTTAAAATGAAATGAATTTATCAGTTATGGTAATTGAATATAATTTAACTTCCTGTTCGATTTTTACAAATAAATCTAAAAAACTTTTATGCAAAGGTAACGTTATATATTAGTAGTGTGTCTAGTTAAAAAAAAAAAAAAAACTATTTTATACGAGGCTGTGCTCTGTTGTGTATGTAACCGTCCATCTATTTGATATACCGAACAACATCAAAATCCTTAAAAGAGATTGTGAAAATCTATGAAAAGAGACAATCCAAAAAGTAAAATATCTGATCTTATGTCAATTATGCAGGGAGATGGACGGTTTTTAATGAAATAATACTCAACCAATTTTAAAATTAATGCAGAGCTATTTATACCAAATAAAAGCTTAGTTGTCATTTTAGTTAACAGAGCTCGTTACCTGCTATATCAGTTATGTGTGTGAAATAAATTCATGTATGTGATATTCATAATTTCAAATGCAGCATTCGCGTCTCTTCCTCATTAATATGGACTATCTCTAAAGGGATGACTGTAATTTCTGGATTGATTGCATTCGATTGCCTCATGAATTTTGCTTATGATAACAGAAAAAAGTTACATGTTTCCTGCGCAGATTATCTAACTTTTGGAAACTGTCCTTGGCCTACGGTCTTCCGACTTATAGTGGGTAACTTTTTTGTAACTGCACCTTAAGAGTCGGGTCTATAATCATAAACAGGTAAATTTCGTAGAGTTGAAGAATTTAAGCAATAAGAAATTACTTTTATCCCTGTAGAGATGTTAATAGTTGTGATGGAGGTAATGAGAAAAGACTTGGCATGTGTTAAAGATTATGGACTACACATAAGCGATATTACTTTTCACAAATAACCAAAATGGCAGCTAATAAACTTTATTTACCGAAATGGCAAATAATGAGCTTTAATTTTGTATAAATAAACAATCGTTCATATTAAGAATGCAATCAATTTTGAAAGTTTTTCTGTCACCTCTGCAGAGATTTTGTTCCTTGTCAATGAGGTGTTGGGGAGAGACTCGAGCCCTTCGTTTAAAATGATGAATATCAGCTTTGCTAACTAAAATGGCAAATAATGACCTTTCTTTTTGTATAAATAACAAATTAAAGTTTTAAAATTGGCTGAGTACTATTTCATTAAAAACCTTCCATCTCTCGTGTCACCCTTTACTATAGTCTAAGAATAATTTATATTAATGATTTTACATATTACTACCATCTATAGTTACATAACCCAAGAGACGGTCTTAAGGAACATCATTAGGCATTCTCACATTATAAACAAATAAAAATTTTTAATTTACATAAAATTACGCATTTGCACTCCTCTGCCGAAAATGTAGGTACCATTTTAGTTTTCAATATTCTACATTATTGCGACTTTTAAGTACATGATCACATTTCACATAGCTGAAAGTTCTTACCGTAAAAAAACATAATTTATACCTACTTAATAAAATAACTTACTGTGTTAATACCTACTGTAATCGGAAAACATTATGAAAATAACTATGATTATAAAATTCATCGTATTTTTTGACCCCGTTTTGTATTCAATATATGATTTTAGTTTTAAATTATCTCAAACGTTATGTCACCAACTGGCAATATGTCACCAACTGTTGGGGCTAGGCCTGGACCGCAGTGAAGCTCTTATCAATTCCGAGTACAACTCCCTTAATAAACCCACTAATGATGTGTGATGCTCAATACCGACATAAAAATATTATACTAACCACTTATCGACTGTGTCGTTCAAAACCTAATAAAATAATATTTTTCAGTATTTTCTTTGTTCCTTTCTCATACAAGTTAATTAGTAAATTTTTTTACTTCGTTTGGTCTTCAGTTAATATATTTTAAGGCGATGTTTAACAAACCTGTGCCTTTAACAATTATGTTTTTAACATAAATTTCAAAAAAATATTGTATCCTGTTAATATGTTTTATAAATTACATAATTATAAATTTTAAGTTGTCCCGCGTACAGGCCCCTTCACTGGCCTATGCATTAGTTCCCGTAAGAAGTCAAAATACTATCTCCATGCCAATGCCAAATATGAAAATAGTTAACTAAGCTTTAAAATCCAAGTGATTACCTAAAACAATGAAGTGCCACTGTTTGGTTATCAATGCAGAAAGACAAAGAGTGCCGCGCGTTGGCGCCAAGCCAAACCAGCTCTGCAATTAAACAAATCCCAGTGGCTTTCCTTTCCACAAATTACTTTCTCCGATTTCCATGAATAAAGAAACAGCGAGATAAACTAGTTTAGAATCTAATCTTTTGAAAGAATTACGTGTAGTGTCAAATTGATGCACATTTTTAAAGTAACCGCGATAATCTTGTGCTTGGCTCCTTTCCTTTGACTCAAAAGCTAATATTGGTCTAGTACTCCGATCATATATTGCTTAGTTATACCCTACACAACCCGTTATACCCGTAAGCTGCTTTAATGCTGCACTAATTGGTATGGTTCAAGAGCCGCACGTGTTCAGTGAATTCTATGAAGCTTCGATGATTCAACACCTTTGTTTTAAAGAAATATAACTAGTATTAAGTACATTGTCTTCTGTAGAAGTAGAAATTGTACTCTGTTTTCTACTCATTCTGTTACTACAAAGTCCGTTAGTAGTTTTTGGCTGGTCAACAAAAGAAATTGTATTCGTCTATTTCTAAATTTTAATAATATATACGTTAATAAATTTTAACGTGTATATTATGCTCGTCAGATCAGTTGCTCTATTAATGTTATTTTGTCTTCATTTCAGAATGCTGTAGTGGCAAGACTGTGACGCATTCGATGGCTATGTTGGCATTACTGATCCTCGCCGCCTGTTCCGTTTCCGTCGTCCATGGCCGGACGGTCCAGGAACTACCACGATACCTCTGGCGAACAGGTGGGTCAAACTTGATATAGGCTACCTCGATGAGATACGTAACAACTAAGGTAATTCGAAAATCTGGTTAAATATGGTTAATATAAATATGTTCTACCTCAGTAACAATTGAAGTATTATTTCATTTGTATTCAAGTTTTGTTTCTATTGGAGGTATTTTGAAGAAAATTGTTTTATTAAAACGATTATATGTTAAATGTGTTATATATTGAATGAATGACTTAGGTGTTTTAATATGCGATATATGTCAGCGGACAAGATATTGCTGTCTTAAAAAATGTTGAGGTTTGAATATTTCATCGGAGTTTATCAAGTTAAGATTGATTGTAAACCTGTTTTACCACTCGATTTTGTAGTCGATAGTGGTTTAATGCAGCAGTTCATATTTTTATTCGCTCATTTACATTAGTAATTTGGTTTTATATAAGTAATATTAAATATATTTCTAGGTTTTCTAGGTTTTCATGAATCCAAGTAACATCTTATTACTTATGATACGGGAAAAGCCGTGGTCTTTTGTCAACGAACTAAAGAAAAGGAATGTCAAATGTGGTGCAGTTTATCAATATTATCATGTTTGTTAACACAAGGAAGTTTGTATTAATGTCCAACAATATTCAATGCAAGAGTTGTCGACTGTAAAACTTCTGTATTAACTAGCAAGTAAAAACAACTGTAAAATCTTCAATATATTTTTTTAGTGAAACGTTTCCCCTTAGAAATACGTCTAGGAATTATCCAGCTAAATATTTACTGCTGACATGATATAATTTTTTCACAATATTTTTCTTGATTACATAAGAAGCATTTTCACTTGAGAATGTTCAAAGGAAACTTGCCAATACCCCTCAGATATTGAGGTGATTTCGGGAATATACTAGTCACCTCTTAAACCGAAATCCAAGACGGCAAATACCACATGAACACTAAGCAATAAAGTCAAAACTTAATGAACTCAAAGAAATGTCCCAATAGAATACGTCCATTCCGCCAAGTTTCAGCGGCAAAGTTCATAAAATATTAGCAGTTCGGAGAGCTTCTGCGTGTGTGATTGAAGTGGCAGTCGATGTGATGCGACACGACTAACCGAGTTTGAGGTTGGAGGTTTGAGGAGCCCGGCCCTACACTCTGTGATTACTTTGTAACTGGATCACAGACATCCTCGAGGTGAGGTGGAGATGGAGTTATATGAGGTCATCTGTGATCAAATATTTTGAATTGTAAAAGAACTAGACAAAATCATATATTAAATAATGTGTTTTATTAAATATATTGGCTCTTTTTTAGAAGAGGGCCTCCCCTATTAAAATCAACGTAAACCGAATTGTTTATTACCAAATATGTTTTGGTGAGTTAAGGAGGCTATAAATAATCGGAAAAATGTACATTGTTCCCACAGTATGTTGTATTTAACGTTTTAACATCTTATATTAACCAATACTTTGCACTTGCGTGTTACTAAATGTATTTAGTTTATCACTACACTGGTTTTATTAGATTACTCCGCATTAGCAATGTATGTTTTTTCCATTCAGACTGCCTGTTTACTATGAACACATTAGTGAACAATTAATTCGAGTATGACAAATTTTAAGTGGAAGCCCTCTTCTAAAAAAGACCCAATATACTTAAGAAAAAATACTTTCTATCTTTGAGGTACCAAAGATTTTGTAAAATTTTTAATTGGCTGTTGATTCATGGGAGGTAGGCCTAAATAAAAGCTGAAAAATATTTGTTCTTTCACAGCTCAGAAATAGTATTTTCCACTGTAGAGTACTTTGTAGGCCTGAAGTTATTTTCAGCTTGGACTCAATTATTGATTACAAAATCTAATAAATAATAACAAATGCAAAGCGTTTTATTTGGTATTTAATTATTTACAAACTCAGTCAAACCAATTATTAAACTGATAACGTACACGATATCACGAGTTGAATAAATGATACCCTGATACCCTTTGTGATTAGAGGTTTATCCCATGAGCAAAAACAATATTTCCTAGTTTTTGTACTTAATCGTTGAACTTTCCATTAATAATGGCCAAAAATAGACTTTAAATACCACATTTATCTTGATTTCGTAGTGTTGGATTCGTTCCTTAGTTAAATTAGTGAAAATGAATTTACTAAAATGAATGCAAATGTTTATTTTATAAAGCATTAACAATACACAACAATCTTATTTTATAAAAATTGCTAACACTATGTACAATCATACATAAATCGCAGAATCAATAAATGTTGTATATATATTTTTAACTATGGTAACTTATACATCAGTTGTTTTTTTTATTTTTTTATTTTTACTGTCCACAAAGTCTTGCCATGATTTCATGGCTTTGCTGTACGGACACTATTAGCCACACGTATCTTACATTTCTTGTTTTCAAGGGAATTTAACTTATTTTCCCCCATTAATTTGCTAACACCTAAACTCAGCCCAGTAACAACTATTCCGTTTACTTGTAATGAACTACAAAAGACAAATCTTAATGGCTCGACAAAATTGCCACCTCCTTCACCACGCTTGACCTCTCTGGATTTCTTATGTTCTCTGATTTGTCTAAAATTTTGTTTATGATTCCCCAGTTCCTAATTTAGAAACTCTAAAAGGAAAAGTAATATATACAGTGACGTCCATTACTCAGAAAAATTAATGTAAAATGAAAAGTTGTTATAAAAAACTACAGTAACTAAAAAATCGCCTTGAAACTTTACAGGTATAATCCAAGACGGACTCACAGAATTGTATTGAGTTTGTGCATAGATCTAAAAAAAACTTAGAGAGCCACTTACTAAAACTGAAAATTAAACTTTATCCTACCCCCAATTGTTTTCATAATATTCTGTTCCTTTATGGACACTTTATCAAACACTTTTGCCACATTTTAAATTCTTCATTCACGAATTTCAAATGCTAGATAGAAAACATTTTTCATGTATCCAAGTTGTTTTAAATAAGTGTGCCAGATGTTTTATTCAAAATCTATAACAGGAATTTAAAAAAAACTAAATAGCAACCGCCATGTATGTTTATTCTGTTTATTGTGGCTATCAAACATTGTTTAATTAATCAACCATTTTTCTAATAATAAGCAAACTTAAAAACTTTAAAGTTTAACTCTCCTTGTATATAAAAATATTCTTATTTATAATTATAAGTTATACTTATTATTTGATTACTAATAATTTTATTATTGTTCCGCCATATTGGAAATAAGTTAATTACTATGTAATTGCCTCTAGTTTCCTAACCGTCAGAGAAAAATGTCACACAGTAAAACTTGTTAAATTGTGTACAATCCAAAATTAACATAATAAGGTCGGAGGGGTCGCACTTAAAATATTTAAATTGGCCGCAATATTGTAAAATTGTTGATAACAATTTGAAAATCAAGACAACAAACAAAATTAAAAAGTCCATTAAAGTTGCTATCTTTTTTTCAATCCCTCTTATTGTTAAAAAACAGCTAGCACACTTATATCAATCACACTGTATATCATAAAAAAGATCATTAAATTCTAAAAATATTATCTTTATTTCACTAAATATTCTTTAAGCCTAAAATTTACATAAACGTAATTTTTACTTTCTCCCTCTATACCATAGTATATGGAGAAAGTATTGTTTTCGTCAAAATTTTCGAATTTGAGTTGTTGGTGGATTTATCCATTTTGGTTCCCCCTGAGCCCAAAAAAGTGGTTTTCGGTGTGATGTCTGTCTGTGTGTGTGTGTGTGTGTGTGTGTGTGTGTGTGTGTGTGTGTGTGTGTGTGTGTGTGTGTGTGTGTGTGTGTGTGTGTGTGTGTGTGTGTGTGTGTGTGTGTGTGTGTGTGTGTGTCAGGATGTAAACAGAGCTAGAGAATGCCCTAATGGTCCGATTTTAATTAAATTTGGTACATAGGTCCAAATCCACGATAATTCCAGGCGTTTTTTTCATTTTTTTGAATTTTTGATTTTTAAGGGTATTTTACCCCCAAAAACCCTCAAAAATCATCAAAAATCAAACTTTCTCAAAAACGGCTCTAACGATTTTGATTAAAATTTTGTGGTTTATTAAGCTTAAAATGGTGAATAAAATGACACCACCTGCATCTCCGGGAAAACTCGCGTTCAAAAGTTATAGAGTAAAAAGGGTTTCAAAAATCAATTTTTTGGATTTTCAAAATAGCTGTTGTCTTGAAATAAATTTTACTTATCACCATTAAATCAAGCTCAAAAAACTAAATAATCCAGTATTTTAAATTATTGCTCTACGTCAAGTGGTTGCGGAGAAAATTCAATTTTTCGTTTAGCGGTAAACGCAGTACGTTGTTAAAAGTCACATACGCGCGTAGGATCAAACGAGCGCTGCTCAGCCGGTAGCTATCCGACTGAGTCATCAAGACATTAATGTTTGGAGCTTTTAACATTTTTTTTTACATTGTTGGGAGAAAGTATGTGTCAGTTAACTGATACCGTTTATTATTTCTTTTTTAGACAACGTGTAATAGTAGCCATCTGACATAAAACATTGTCTAGAAACCCAAAAGCAAATAGGTATGTAAAACATTTAGTACCAGTTTAATTTGTTTTCAATTGAATTCAACGAAGCGACAGAAAGAAGTAACAGGTATTAAGCAACCCCCGCCCCCTCCCCTCACAAGCAGGGTAAACCAGGGATTAGGGATTTCTTAAACTACCCAGTAAGACTAACGAAATGCGATTAACAATGGCAATCCTTTTGCTTTTTGTGGATTGTTATTACAAGTTTTTTTTTTTTTTTTTTTTTTAACTGACAAAGGGCGATTTTAAAACTATACAATAATTGAATAGTGTATCAGCATCATTTAAACCGTTTTAATTAAAAATGGCTCTCTTAAAAACTGCGTAAAATGAAAATTCAAGGTGCTTCCTCTTTTATTACAAGTTGAAAGTGATAATAGAACAAGTAACATCTTATTCGCTGCTAATTTCCTACTCGAGGAGAACGTAAAATAACAGGTTTAAATTAATTTCTGTAAAGTACAAACATTCTTAAATAATTGCAAAAAAATAATCTTCAGATAGACTGTATTACAATTTTATTGGTTTCCTTTTCATCCATTATTACAGTACTGTAATTGGAAGCCATATTGAAAAATTTTCATACAGCTGTTGACGATTTTATTACAAATTACTCAGTTTAATGAATTTTAGCCACATGCAGAATAAATTATAAAAATAATGTTTGCTTAAAAATGTTAATAACGAATCAATTATTTTACACGATATTTAATTTTATTTATATAAAATACATCATAAATGATTCAACATATAGTTTGAAATATTCGGTTACTTTTCACACCAGCAGTTGACGTTGAAAGCGCTGCCGCAGTGGCCGTTCTTGTATCCCCGCTCTCTGAAAAATAGAAAACTAGTTTTAATATCAAGTACATCATGATAGTTCAATTTTTACAATTTTTAATTAGTATTTCAAAACAATTTGAAAAATAAAAAGTCTAAATCAACAAAGGCTTGCTGCAATGTTTATCCTACAAAAGCTTAAAACGAAGCTTAAAAGTCTTAACTAAAATAATTATTGTGTATCAGTAAGCTCATATGATTCTTTACAGTGTTCGTTAGCAGATAATTTAGATGATGGACAAACAGTTATAAAAATATGATTTTAGTTTTGGAGTTTTAAAGTAGTTAATTCAATATTGAAATATATTAAAAGTTAGTTATGTTTTACTCTAACTTATCCTTAGGATTTACAGTAGTAAAAGTATAACTGTAATTACATTTGTAATTTATAACTATGCCCTTCAAGCTAAATTTAAATTAGAGATTTTAGTAAATTTAGCTAATTAGATGGAAAAAAATATTTAAAGAGTTCAACACATGCTTAAACTTTGAAAACAAAAAATATATCAATATATTCTAAAATGCTTCGAAAACTAAACTTTCAATTAATACTAAATTAGCTTTGATTATCATTGGAATGTAATTCAAATTCTGCTATTTCAAAGGACATTGTCGAGAGTTATATTATAAACAAATACATTTAGGGTATAATGGAGAGGTTTATTACCACAGGTAAACAAAGTTAATTATCGAATCCGTAATGGAATGTATATTCCATTAATTATTGTTTTTTGCTACGAAGCAATTATAAAGTAACTGATTGTTATTCCCTAGGAAGGTATAATAAACAAACGATGTAAATAATTATGTTTAAATTTCAACTTCGCAAAAAAAATTTTATTATGGTTTTATAATAAAATGTTACTCAAAATCACTTAGTTACAATTATGATCTGCTTCCAAATACAATTGTTTATATTTTATTTGAGTTATAGGCCTAGTAAGCTAATTTATGCTTATAAATATCAAATCGATCTCTTTTGCTATAGTTATTTCAAAATATTTAAAAAAGATGATGCTATTAATTTATACATTTTTTTATATAATTCATACAGTATTTTTTATTTGGTTTCAAATTTATAAAACGAAGCACAAAATGTAAAAAAATTGAATCAACTCTCTAATAACCTTCAAATTAAATTGAATGCATATACATAGATTATAAAAATAAGTATTTCTGAAATTATTTTTTTTATTTAAGTTGAAGATTTATGTGAAGTCATACTTTAATGTAAACAAAACACTTTAATTTGTAAAGTTGAAAATCTGTAATTAGAATTTTATTATAGGCTATTCGTTAAATATTTTACTGTAAACTATTCTAAAAAAAAAAAAAAATAAAATAAAATAAAAAAACTGTAAATAAGTTATTATTATTATCGGATTCATGTTCTGATTATTGAAAGGTATAAATAATTACCAACAAAAGATCAATTTTATACATCGTTTATACATGTTTTAATACAATTTTATACACGTTTTTAATCTTGAACATTATAGTGATACATACGCAGTGTAGGTGGTTTTAATTATTGAAATGATTGAACATACACCACTGACCTATGCCAACATTACACTTTGAGCACCATCGCCACGAAACAAGCACAACTTAGTTGAATCGTTACAGTGAAATGATCAAGCAATTTAATTTGATACAGGTCAATGATCTAAGTGAATTTCAATCAAAATGTTCTACTGATAAGTTCTTATGTTTACCAAACTTATTATTAGTGGAATCATTTTAGTGTTGAACCCCAAAAAAAATTGCAACACGAGCGATTTTTTTTTTAAATGATAGCTAAGAGTGCCCTTATTAACCCCTCAAAAATCGCCATTAATCGCACCTTGGGAACATGCCCAAAATTCAAAATGGCGCCAAGATTGCTGCCAAAATATATATTTTAGCTTATATCTCAAAAACGGTTAGTTTTATCAAAAATCTTTATTTTAGCAAAAATGTAGCTCTTTTAATGCCGATCAGTTTTCATATTTACATTTTGTATGTCAGACGTACGGTATGGCCGCAATTTGCCGAGCCGTAATTCATTAAAATCTGCCTTTTTAGCGAATTTCCCTTTAGTGAAATTAAGCTATTACCGTAGGTCTCATGGTAAGACTCAAGACCAGGACCATCATAACTTTTCATTTTGGGGCCCCAGAAGCCAAAAAACAACATTCTTTTGAATTTTTATATATACACATATATATTTATCCATATATATATTTATCTATATATCTATGTATCTGTAAGCACGATAGCGGTCACAAAAATGGTCCGATCATAATGAAAATTTGGTATGGAGGTGTAAAGTGGTAATTATTCAGAGTATTTCGAAAAATCAGCCGATCGGATTATTGGAAGGGGAGTAAGGGGATTTTACCCCTCAAAAATTGATTTTTATCGAATTTCCCATAGGGAATAAGCTATTACCGTAGGTCTCATGGTAATACCTAAGCCCGGGACCCATGTTACTTTTTCGTTTTAAGGTGCCCAGAGACCAAAAATAATAGTCATTAAAATTTTTATATTTATATATATGTATATTTATATGTATATATTTATATATACATATATGTATGTGTCCCTAGGCACGATAACTCTCGTAAAAACGGTCCGATCGACACCAAATTTGGTAGAGATGTGTAATCCTACGTTTATTCAGATGAGTTCGTAAACCAGACATATTGACCTACCGGAAGGGGTAGTTTTGGGGGGTTTTATACCCCAAAAATGGGTTTTTTGCATTTTTCATATGTAATTTTTAAAATTTTAAATTTTTATTTTGACCATTGGATTTAGCTCAAAAAAACACACAATTTAGTATTTTGAAGCTTTGCTCTATCTCCATTGGTTACCGAGATATTAAAAAGTCTAAAGACAGTACATTGTACATTGTATTTTGAGGCTCCAATGTTAATCTTATGGAGAATTGGGATGTGTTAATATTTCACTTATTAAGCAATATTTTTGGACGAAACTTGGTATTCATCTTCATTTGGTTGAGATTCATCCATTTAAGGTAAAAAATCTCGGTTTTTGTACTTATCATGGCAGCAAACCTGCATACTCTTTTCCCATGTTAATCATAAGGAGAATAGGCAAACTCTTTTATTTATGGACAGATATTGATGAAACTTACTATATGGCTTTATATGGTCAAAATAAATTGTTTCTATGCTAAAAACCTACTTTTAGTGTCCCCCATGGCAGCATACCTGCATACTCTTTCCCTTTATTTATCATAAGGAGAATAGACATTTATTTCCCTATTTATGAGCACGTGATGAAATTTTGTTTACAAGTTTAGTTGGTCAAAATAAATATTACTAATTTGGAAATTCTCTGAGTACGCAGGTCTGCTGCGACGGGGGTTTTTTTTTTGTTTTTTACAGAAAAAAATTAAAATAATCAAATGTTATTTGACACCACTGAATTCAGCTTGAAAAAAAAAAAAAAACAATTTTGTATCTTGAATCATTGCTCTATGCCCATTGGTTGCCGAGATATTGAAAGCGGTAAACACAGAACATTGTCCAAATGTTAACCTTATGGGAAATATATAAAATGCTATATATCCATTATTTATCAACATATCTTAATAAAACTTGGTATGTGGCTTCATCTAGTAGAGATATACTTGATTATGGCCTTAAGTTCCCCATTTTTGACATTTCAGTGGCAGCAAACCTGCATACTCGCATTTCCCATGTTATTCTAGTGGAGAATATTCTTGCATGCTTATTTATGAACACACGTTGACAAATCTTGATGTAAAGCACCATTTTAATTATTTATTGAAGCATTTGAAATTCGCTGAGTATGCAGGTCTGCTGCAAATTTTTTTTACATAGAAAATTAAAAAAAAAAACAAATTTTAGTTTACACTGCATTGAGTTTAGCTAAAAAAAGAAAAAAAAGTAGGAAAGCACATCGCAAAAAACGTTTAAATATGATGTTTTCAAGCAAAATTTTTATTTTCAAACATTTCGTCATCAAAAATTAAAAATTAAGAATATTTTTTTTAATAAATACCCTTGTTGCAGCGAAATATTCTCCACTAGAATAACATGGGAAATGCGAGTATGCAGGTTTGCTGCCACTGCAATGTCAAAAATGGGGAACTTTAGGTCATAATCAAGTATATCTCTACTAGATGAAGCCACATACCAAGTTTTATTAAGATATGTTGAGAAACAATGGATATATAGCATTTTATATTTTTCTCATAAGGTTAACATTTGGACAATCTTCTGTGTTTACCGCTTTCAATATCTCGGCAACCAATGGACATAGAGCAATGATTCAAGATACAAAATTGTTTGTTTTTTTTTCAAGCTGAATTCAGTGGTGTCAAATAACATTTGATTATTTTAATTTTTTTCTGTAAAAAACAAAAAAAAACCCCCCGTCGCAGCAGACCTGCGTACTCAGAGAATTTCCAAATTAGTAATATTTATTTTGACCAACTAAACTTGTAAACAAAATTTCATCACGTGCTCATAAATAGGGAAATAAATGTCTATTCTCCTTATGATAAATAAAGGGAAAGAGTATGCAGGTATGCTGCCATGGGGGACACTAAAAGTAGGTTTTTAGCATAGAAAAAATTTATTTTGACCATATAAAGCCATATAGTAAGTTTCATCAATATCTGTCCATAAATAAAAGAGTTTGCCTATTCTCCTTATGATTAACATGGGAAAAGAGTATGCAGGTTTGCTGCCATGATAAGTACAAAAACCGAGATTTTTTACCTTAAATGGATGAATCTCAACCAAATGAAGATGAATACCAAGTTTCGTCCAAAAATATTGCTTAATAAGTGAAATATTAACACATCCCAATTCTCCATAAGATTAACATTGGAGCCTCAAAATACAATGTACTGTCTTTAGACTTTTTAATATCTCGGTAACCAATGGAGATAGAGCAAAGCTTCAAAATACTAAATTGTGTGTTTTTTTGAGCTAAATCCAATGGTCAAAATAAAAATTTAAAATTTTTAAAAATTACATATGAAAAATGCAAAAAACCCATTTTTGGGGTATAAAACCCCCCAAAACTACCCCTTCCGGTAGGTCAATATGTCTGGTTTACAAACTCATCTGAATAAACGTAGGATTACACATCTCTACCAAATTTGGTGTCGATCGGACCGTTTTTACGAGAGTTATCGTGCCTAGGGACACATACATATATGTATATATAAATATATACATATAAATATACATATATATAAATATAAAAATTTTAATGACTATTATTTTTGGTCTCTGGGCACCTTAAAACGAAAAAGTAACATGGTCCCGGGCTTAGGTATTACCATGAGACCTACGGTAATAGCTTATTCCCTATGGGAAATTCGATAAAAATCAATTTTTGAGGGGTAAAATCCCCCTTACCCCCCTTCCAATAATCCGATCGGGCTGATTTTCGAAATACTCCGAATAATTACCACTTTACACCTCCATACCAAATTTCATTATGATCGGACCATTTTTGTGACCGCTATCGTGCTTACAGATACATAGATATATAGATAAATATATATATGGATAAATATATATGTGTATATATAAAAATTCAAAAGAATGTTGTTTTTGGCTTCTTGGGGCCCCAAAATGAAAAGTTATGATGGTCCTGGTCTTGAGTCTTACCATGAGACCTACGGTAATAGCTTAATTTCACTAAAGGGAAATTCGCTAAAAAGGCAGATTTTAATGAATTACGGCTCGGCAAATTGCGGCCATACCGTACGTCTGACATACAAAATGTAAATATGAAAACTGATCGGCATTAAAAGAGCTACATTTTTGCTAAAATAAAGATTTTTGATAAAACTAACCGTTTTTGAGATATAAGCTAAAATATATATTTTGGCAGCAATCTTGGCGGCCATTTTGAATTTTTGGGCATGTTCCCAAGGTGCGATTAATGGCGATTTTTGAGGGGTTAATAAGGGCACTCTTAGCTATCATTTAAAAAAAAATCGCTCGTGTTGCAATTTTTTTGGGGTTAGGCCATATTTTCTCATAAAATGATTCCACTATATTGTGAAATTTAATTCACAAATGTGTTAATACCTTATTAGTGTAGTCATTTTAAATCAAAATTTCTCCATTACCTAAAAAAATTCTTAAGTGTGAAACTTGGTATGTAGGCTACATTGATATTTACATCCGGAATAACATATCAAGAGTCCTCGAAAAATAAACTTGTGCTATGGCCGCCATCTTGAAAAATGGCGCCCAAAAACCAGTTTTTCTCCGATTTCTCAAAAACTATTCATCCTATGAAAAAACATTAAATGTAAAAAATGTTCGCCAGAAAAAGAGCTACAACCTTTGTTCTAAGCAATATTTCGATATACTTAACCGTTTAGCCATAAAATGCAATATTTATAAAATAAATTTGAAAATTCACTTTAAACCCTGATTTGCTATTAACAATGTTTGAATAAATTATTTTAACATTTATTTTACTATTTTTATTTAAAACTGGAATGTTCATAGCATTTACCTTTCCATTTATATATTTTTGTGAATTTTTTAATGTTACGCTGCTGATGGTTTTGTTGATATAATCCCATACCGACCTCATTATGGTACAGGGATGGGATTTGGTACTATGTATGTTTTATTTACTGGAGTAACATAACGAAAGCCCTCGCAAAAACACCTATCTTAGTAGGTAGTTATCTTAGAAAAAGGATATTGAATTTTACCTTGGATTAAGACATTAAAAATAAATAAGTTGAATTATGTTAATATTGTATGTTTTAAAAAACAAACCCCCAAAATACAATTAATTTTTTTTATTCAAATCATTATTATTGTATACTGTTACATAATTGCTCCAACCTCATTCATCGTCACACTGAAGTTCTCCTCTGAGGACCAACATAAATATCAAAACTAAAAAATCAATAAAACCAACCATGGATACTACGGTAAGAGATTATTATGGTAATCCATCAACGACATTTAAAAATATCACAGAAAATATAAATGGAAAGGTAAAAGTTATGTTATTGGTATGAAACTGTTCAGAACATTTCAATTTTTTTATAAAAATAATAAAACAAATGTTAAAATAATTTATTTAAACATTTTTAATGGCAATTTATGTTTTTTTTTAACGATTTTCACATATATTTTCTAAATATTGCATTTTACGGCTAAACGGTTAAGTATATCGAAATATTGCTAAGAACAAAAGTTGTAGCTCTTTTTCTGGCGAACATTTGTTACATTTAGTGTTTTTTTATAGGATGAATAGTTTTTGAGTAATTGGAGAAAAACTGGTTTCTGGGTGCCATTTTCCAAAATGGCGGCCATAGCACAAGTTTATTTTTCGAGGACTTTTAGTATGTTATTCCGGAGGTAAAATTCAGGAAACGTACCAAGTTTTACACTTATAAGAGTTTTTTTAGGTAATTTCCCTAATATGACTGGACTACATCTTGACATTTATTTATTTAATATAATGGCTTAGATTCTTTAAAGTCATTTGAAGGAAAAATGGATTGATATTTTCTTGTACAAGCAAAAATACTTGTAGATAAATCAGTTTTCGTGAAATAATGTAATCATATACATGATGTGCTACTGAGTTTTGTAATAATTGTTTGTTATGAGACCATTAAAATTTCCTTCCAAATCGTTATGTTTCTTAAATTAATTGCATTTTACAATATCGTATGAGAAGTGTCAGTGGCTGTGTATTTTATCTCAAAAACTAGCGGGTAAATTTAGCTCAAATTTTGCATTTGGGAGTGTTTTTGCCCAAAAATTTAAAAACTGCCACAACCCCAGGAATAATAATTATTTGTCTAAAATTTAGTTGAATAATTTCAATTATTAACATTGGTTTAATGGATTGCCATTTTGGCAAAGAAATAAGAACGAAAGTTAAACAAAAATATAAGAACTTTACGTTTAAGAACTCTTTAAAGCAGCTGTTAACTATGAACAAAACAATCAGAACCATCGAGCAACGCTCGATCAACCCGATACTTATTTTCAATCAAAGACCATCATTATTATGGACCCGAATTAAAACTCATATATTTGAAGGCTCCCCATTATAAAAGACAAAAATCTAAACATTGATGTTATTTAGAACTAGGAGATTAATCGCATCCAATCGTAAGCAATTCGACCAAAAAATTTGTTAAAAGTTAAATTTACTTTTTACTTATTTAAATACTTTAAATATCATCCAGGTCCCGTGATAAATTTTTAAAATAATTGAAACCAAATTGAAAAATACGCTTAAAAGTTTCTCTTAAGAGAAGCCAACACTTACTTGCAGTACTTGGCGCAGTTGCTCTTGTAGTTGACCGCTCCCCAGACGCAGCTGCCGATGAGAACGTCGGCTTCCGTTTCCTGCACGACCACGGAGCAGACGACCAGGGCGGCGAGCACGAGGAGGAAACACTTGTTGGCCATGGTTGGACGGTTGGATGGTTGGTGGTTGATGGTTGGACGGAGTGAGGTGGCTGACTGATACCGTCCGGTTGGCGGGGATAATATTTATACACACGGACGAGGAAAACGCCAAGGGTAAAACCCATGTGAGTCTACGTGCGGGGAAATATCCCTAGAGACACTTGAAATTCCCTTTAGTCTCTGATCTCTATAGTAGAGTACCTGGGAGGTCGAGTGATTGTTTAGTAAAATTGAACGATTCTGTAGTAATAATATCAGTCACAGATGACACGGTAAAATTATAAACACGAAAATGTGTGATTCGTTTCAAGAGGAGCCCGTTCACTTTACAGACTCACCTTTCAGAATAATTTTTTTTAACGCAGGCCTAAAGTAGGGGTCCTGCTCTCTGGTATCAATTGTTGAACCACATGTTTAAATTGCAAAACTGCAATACATTGTTGTTACTTCTCTGATTAACAGCTGCTTTCTCATTGTTATACTAATCCTTTTGTTTTTAATTTAAATTATATACAAATTAACCTCAAATTTATATGAAATTTGGTACAGGGGTGTAACCCAGCATCTACGATAATGAGTTGGCGAACCAGAATGATTGGACCATGGGAACTGGGTTTTATGGGGTTTCATAAGCGTCAAAAACGGGTTTTTAGCTTTTTAAGCCTTTGTTTTTAAAATTCAAACATTTTAACTTAAATAGTTAAAAATAGGTTTAAAAACAAAACAATCTTGTATTTTGAATTTTTACACAGCTCAGACTATATAACTGTATGGACTCATAACTATATGGAGGGAATCCCGAAATATGTTTTCAATGTTATTCTAAGGGAAATCAACAAAACCTATCTTGCTTCATTATTGACATATCTAAAATTCTTTATGTACACTAAGTAGGGTGGGTTTAACCTATATTTGCTTATAAAACCCTTACGGTGGCAAACCTACTTACTCACCCCTATGGGGTTTATGGGAAAGTAAAAAACCATAACTCGATAACATTTGGTATGTATATTCACTAGGTAGGATTTAACTTATATTTACTTACAAAACACATACGGTGGCAAAACCTACATAATCACCACCTTGGTTTTTATATAGGAAAATAGAAACGATAGAAAAATTCCATTGGAAATTCGCCAAGTACGCAGGTCTGCTGGTCTGCTGTGATGGGGTATTTTTTATTATGATAGATTTAGCTATTCAGTAACTTGCTACATTTTAAAACTTCATATATCACTGCAGCACGTGGTTTATGCTTTGACAGTTGAGTCATATAATTTCAGCAATTCTTTTGTTTTAATTTTAACAAAATAAGACCTAAATTAAAAATTTGGATTTCAATTCAATATTATAACGAAATAAGAATTTCCCTAGCATAGAGAAATATTTATACATTCATACAATTATAAAATAATCATTATTTTTAACTAAGTTTAATAGTTTCCAGAAACCCATTTTTATCAGTTTTTGAGGTCAAAGTGTAATACAAATTTCTTCAATCGTATTAGAGTAAAGGATAAATATTTATCTCCAAATATTCTTGCCATGATATGGCATGATGTCCAAATATTAGGTTTTGAATATCGCATAACACACAAGGGCGGTCGGAAAACAAGTAAACAAACAAATTATATGATCGACAACGGTCCGACGGTGAATCTGATTTATCTTGTCTTTAGTTCATTGTGGTATCTTCCTAGTTAGCGATATATTTTGACATTTAAACTCACGTTCATCTATTCTCGATTGATACACAAATAACTCAACCTTTGTTCATCTGTGCCTTGTGCATCACACGACATGTTCAATTACTTATAGTTAAATTACATTTTTATTATGGTAGTTTTTTTCTTTACGGATTTCACTATTTCATCATACTTGTAAGAATGTTTTTGTAATGATTTTTTATATTGAAGCAGAAAGAAGGATAAAGGTTAAGACACAATACATATAACCCAAACGAACAGAAATTTTTATTTAAATTTGAGGAAAAATGTATTATTTTGAAATATTTACACTATTTTAAATTTAACCAGGGAGGAACCTTGTTCTATAAAACAAACTGGTGTGGCAAATAAAAATTTTTTAGTGCCACTGTTTGCTTTTTGGGTTTTGATGCTGTATGATTTTATGAACTTCCTTAAGTTTGAAGCATCCTTCAAAATTTTGGATGTTGTTATTATTAATAATAAGTTATTATTGAGATATTTTTGTTTAGGCCTATGCCCAGGTGACATTTATCAAAAAAGCAATTATTACTTCTTTTTTTATTATTACTTAAATGGAGTTTCAATGTGTATGTTTTTTTATTCACTTGATACAATTCGAATTTTCATTTTTTAAGTATTAACCCTCTTAAGAATTTATTCCTCAATACACTCTACTCTTTCATGTTGTACAAAAAGTGATCCAAGTTCGATCCCTTCAAAATACCCGGAAAGGGAAAATCTCCCGCCATATCTCTGCTTATCAGTCGGCTGGTGATGCTGGCTTTATCCTCGATCGTTTCTCCCAAGAGTTGACGTTAACGACCTAGATCGTGGGGAAACCCATGTTCCAACCAAGTCTTGTGTCCCGCAGGGATCCATTCGCGGGATTTTTATTCGTTTTCGGTATTTTCAGACCCTGAGCGTCATAAAAAAGTAATGCGAAATATACAGAGTGTTGTGATTTTATGAAAAAATTACAAAAAAGACAAAAAAAATTGTATCAACATTTTTTTCTTAGGTACTAAAAATGCATACAGTTAATGATGTCCCTGAAACATATTATAATAGTATTTATATCAGTTCCTAAAGATAAAATTTTCCAAATGTGTTGAAAGAACGTTAGTTTTAGACAAATTAATTGTTATGGAATAAAGTTTTTTTTTTCAAAATAAAAAACGGCATAGCTTCCTTTTCTTTGTGGCAGTTGTTCTTAATGACAAATTCTCGTTCGAAAATCTTTTTTTCAGTGCAGTAAATTGTACATTTTATCTTCAAAAAAATGAATAAATTAAAACATTATTTACATCTGTTCTATCTGGTAATGTCGGGAAAATGCAATTAAAACCAACAAATTGTTAGGGTGAAGTTAAAACGTCCAATATATCAGCGGGATAAAACGGTATATTTATGTGCAAAAAGCGGGATAATGCGGGAATTTTCAGCTCGATTAGTGGGATTTTAATGTTTGCCGAGTGGATACACTGGCCCGCTACTATGTAGGCTACGACGCACGACGCTACGCCAACCGGTTCATGTCGGCCGACCGGGAAATACCGGAATGCAATTAATCACTATAGGACCGCCGTATTGTGTGTTAAATTCAAGCTGCGGTTTTCCTCGACAGTTCATATGAATAGTTTGCAATATTGAGGAAGTACATTGAAGTCACTTATGGTACAGAATTTAAATTTGGCACAAATATGGAGTGTATTAATAAAGAAATTAAAATGAATTTTGAAATATTTTTATTACGGTGTCAATATGGTCAAAATAGTGGAAGTTTTAAAATTTCTAAGCTAAATATCTTAAAATTGAGAATTTTATCAAACGTTTACAAGGATAAAAAAAGTTGCTAAGTTGAATTACCTAACCAACAATACTAAGGTTGGGATGATCGTACGAAAAACAAAGGAGTAATCAAAGTTTTTTATTAAGATTATACAAATTTGCATTTAAGTCGTTATTAGTTAAATCTCTCTCAGCCGTCCGTTGTTTGATGGATTTGACTATTTTATCACTTTTGGTTAGGTAATTAAATTTTGCAGCATAATATCTAGGCAAAATTTGTAAAGGTATGCTGGACACCCTAATCCACCTATTATCGATATGAAAATTATCCAAATGTAGAAAACTTTTCGTGAAAAAATAACTTTTCCAACATTGTGAAAGAACACAATGTTCTAAGATAAGTAACATAACACTTATTGCATTTAGGTGCAATTTATCAATGAAAGAAGGCCAAGAAAGGTTTGCTCCAAAACAGAAGCTCATTTAACGGTGCATCACGTATTTAATATGTTTTGCTGATGCTCCAGTTTCTTCTTTACGGAACAAGTTTTACGTGTGCAGGGCTAAGAAAAAATTATATACCATTTAAGTGCTTCTAATGGATGCATAAATTTGGACTACTTGACGGATAGAAATGTTAATGTTTGTTTAATTTCTAAATTTTTGTGACTCTCAAGATATTATAGCTTTTTGTAAAAAATGTCTGGTGAAGCTGAATGTTATGAAAATACGTCTTGTAGTAATGATGTACTGTTAAAAATAAATAAAAAAGTCTATATAAATCAAATTAACATATGTATCTGTAAAAGCGTAGCAATATATTAAAAATCGTGAAGTCCATATAGCAGACTGCTAGTCTGGCTAAAGAATCAAAATAACCGGAATATATCTAATAATGCGCAGATTGAGTGTACAGTAGATCAAGGTATATTAAGTGCGGAAAGAATAGACTTCATATTTTCATGTAATATACTTACTTAAAAAAATAAATCCTCAAAAAGGTACGTAACACTTTTCAAATCGTCTGAAATAAAACAATCCTCGAAGCTTTTTACAAATAAAGCAGTAAAATAGTTCGGGGAACGGAAAGTAATCAAATGGCAATACCACGGTGTAAGGCGAGGATAAAGGGAGTATCGTGCAGTCCCTGGTGAGCAGTCTGGGGACATCACAAACCCCCCCCCCCCCGGGGGTGATATGGGTGGGGGGGGGCGGTTACATCTCCTTTGTTGCCAACAGTTCTGAGGAGAATAAACTCTCCACATCTAACATTTGTGAAGTTAATATTAAATTTTCCCAATTTTTTATCAAAATTTATAGCTCTAATGGAATTTATTTTGCTATAAGCCCAAGTATAATTTATTTAAATTTACAAAATAATACATTTCAAAGTTTTTAAATTGTAAAAATTCTAAATTTACAAATACAAATTTACTATACCGTATGTATTTTGATCCAATAATGAAATAAAAATAACAGAAGAAGAGTTTTACTAATTGACAACATGATTTTCATTATCTTCATGAGTTTTTATGAAATGTAAACAACGACTTTATCTCCATTTTTAAAGCCTGCCACTAATACAATTCAGAAATATTGGCAACTCTATTTTATTTGCTAAAAAGGTCTCTTTTTGGTAAAGCACTCCCTTCCTAGTAGGCTAATATCTTACTTAAAATACTGCCTTTATGATTTAGAACACATACTGCTTAGCTGCTTAGCTAATAGTACTAATAATTTATCATTCAGCAATTAGAGTTTCATTGAAGTATATATTAGTGCCAGACCTATGAGAAAACAATATTATTAAATAAAAATAAAAAATAAAATGTGTGTTTTTAGAAGAAAGATTTGTAGTAAAAAGAACTTGCATTTTAGTTTTATTGTAATGTTTTTAGTTCCATGTCGAGATATTGTATGTTTAACTTTAAACATTGAGTTTCTACCGTCTAGTGTGTTCTCGCCTATGAAGTTAAATCATGTATAGGCCTAGTTAATTTAATTCTTATTTGTTCACAAAAAACGTCAAATAAAATTCTACATTTTGGTAGGAATAATTAAACAGTCAATATTAAAATAATTTCTATCCGCAAAGTGAAATTGCAACAGTATTTTATTTACTTTGTGGATACTGAAAAGTTATTAACCCGGTATTATTAAACCCAGGTGACTAGCTATAAAAGATTTTCGCTCAGTTCGTGTCCCTCCACCATTTGAATGCGACAGTTCACTTTTATAGTTTGGTTTTATTTCCATGCGTCAACATAACTTGTTTTAATATTCAAGAAAATACAAAAAAAGTGAAACTTGACATGTTTTCATTAAGCTTACATGAATTGATTTGGTATAATATCAAAACAATTATTTAAAATTTTAATTTCATTTCAAAAGTTTTGTACCCTACTTTTTGCCGTACAGTATTTAGACTTTTTCTCAGTATTTACACCATTGCATTACCGGTGCATCAATTTTGATAGCTCACTACCCTAAACATTTTGATATAATGTTTAACAGGTAAAATTTTTCGAAGCAGCGTTCCATAGTTGGGCCGCGCTTTTCATTTCTCCCCTCCCCTTCCTCCTCCCACTCCAACCACCAAGGTTTGATCTTCAGAGGGTGTATTGGAAGCCTTGAGGTGAGAATGATACCCGGTTCCATTCATCTTGAGCAACAATAAAGCTTTATCAGGACCTCACAGGGTTTACCTTGCCAGTAATGAACATTCTAAACTGGGAGAGGAAAAGCTTTACTTTATAAAAGCAGGTAAAAAGTGTTTTTTGAAGAGAAGAAGTCAGTTTAAAGATAGCACTAATAACGTCGAAAGAGTGGAACAAGGAAATTTGTTATTATTATAACAATTATTAATAACAATTGTTTAGGAAAGGCCTTTTTCAATATCAATATAGTAGGCCTAAAATTTTTTCAGCTACCATCATTAAGCTAACTATTCTTGTTAAAAGTAAATAAATGATATTTAAAATATACTTTTAAATGGTGGTTCAATATATGAAATATTCACAATATCAATATTTTAGAGATATAACGCGATAATATTTTAATGAATTTAAAAATGTATTATATGTTATTAGTCTATTATTTTCATTTGCATGCTAGAGAAATTTTAGTTATGCCTCTTTTAACTGCTAGGGGAGTTAAAATCAAATCAAACTCATGATCTCTTGGACAAAATGTGAAATTTATAAGTAAGTTTTACCGCATTTTGTCTCTTGGATGGATTTGTGTTTTTATTTTTGTACTGCCAAAATAAGAAATGAATCGAATACTATTTAATCACTATAATCCTCAAATGTGAATAGTTTGTTTTCCAGCCTTAATTGAATTGAAGATCATAAACCACTTTTGGTCCTTGTGAATGTCTAAATTATTCCGTCAATGTTTACCATAAATACTTTACATAACTACCATTATTCCCTGTTTACCTTCAACGTTTTGCTTCCTACACTGCTTCTAATTCGTCCTTGATGATTTATATACCCAGCTGTTCAGGTGTTCAACTAATAAATACATCTACAGGACTATACCGTTTTATCGGTATGCGGGGATTTCTCCGACGTTGCTCACGAACTGAGGAAAAAGGAGGAAACGAAACATACTTGCCTATTAATATATAGATATTACAAAACATTTCCTCGTTTTGTTCAGTTAGAGTGCATCGTAGTGCGCCTACCGTTAGAAAGGTAGTGTTCTGCCTGACATTATATTTTCGCAGCTTTTTTATTAGCAAATAAACAAATATATAAAAAATGAAGAACAGGAAGAACAGAACTTTCAGTTATGTCATATTTTTTTGCAAATTCAAGAACACGGTCCACGGTCGATTAAAGCTTAGGATCAGTGAGACATCTCAAGACTATAGTGAGTTGCGTGATAACAGGCCGATGAGCGTTTATACCGTTGCCAAATGTATCCCAAAACATACTTTTATTCCATATTACTCACGGTAAACAAACCCACAAAAAAGAAAACTCTGCTCTGCTACAGTTTGGTTAAGTAAGAGGGAAAATTAATTTAAGGGGAACATAGCTGTTAAAATGTTCATCGAAGTATTTTCATGAATATATATTCGTAATTCGATAAGGGTTTCCCTGTTGCTGTTACATCCTTTTTTTCTCTTGAACAACTAACACATAAGATTGAGGTGTCATTTTAAAGCTTATGATCTAGCGCATGTGCGAATGGTGATTAAAAATGTCCTTTATATTTAGGGTTATTCCACTAGCCTTTGATTTATTTGTAGAGAACGCTTCAAAATGTTGACCAACTTTCATTATAAGATTTTTAAATGTGAATTGTAACATAACAGCCGATTTACCTCCAGACGAATTTTTAAGTCACACTTTAAACAAATATAGATCGACTACCGCATAATCAACATAAATATTGTTTGAAAAGTAACTCATTAGAATTGTACATTCGGTGAGTTTCTCACAAACAGAATTTGCGCACTGACCCTCTAGGCTTAATACAGTAATTAGTTATCGTTAGCTTGGTCTGTAATGACCCACTTTAGCACCTCAACTAAACTAACTGCTGGCATACGAAATAGCTGTTTTTTTATCAAAAAACATTCTTTACTAAAAACCAGTTCCAGGAACCGAGTTTTGCTAGTTGGTTTTAGTGTCATGTGTCATGTTTTAGTGTCATGGTAATAAAGCTATTAAATTTCCACGAACATCCAACTATACTTTTTTCCAGTTAACAGCTTTCCAAAAAGACTGCTCAACATTAATGTTCCTTTATTTTTGTTTACCTTTCGTTTTTATTTCGTTACCAAAATAGCAACCCATAAAACCCATGTTAAAAAATTAAACTTAAATTTAGACCAAATTCCATATTTCCTGGGATAGACGCTGTTTCTAAACTTATTTTTGGGCCAACACTCTTAAATGTAAAGTTTAAGCAAAATCTACCTGGTAGATTTCGAGATCGTGGAACACACATCCCTTCAGTCAGGGCTCGTATTATAGGTAGTATGGGATTCTAATCACATGACGTCGTTTGTGTTGACAGACATGTGGGGCTCGTGCTACGTGGAGCGCGGCTGCGGCGAGGGCCAGCGCGAGAGGAAGGTCTGGTGTCAGGACGTCCACACCAACAGGGCGGTGTCCCTGTACCACTGCAAGCCACGGGACGAGCCCTCCAGGACCAAGCCGTGCTTCGTCGCGTGCCGACACCACAAAGGTACGTTAGACACAATACTTGGGGCACCGCCCCACTCTGCGGTTGTGTGGTTCGTGTATGATGCGACGAGGTCAAACTATATATTTTACAGTGATAGACACATGTTAATTTTTTGTCTCCTGTTAATTTGCGCCACTTTACCCACAATTCCCCGCCGTTTCCTTGGTTACTAGTTTTAGTTATTCTGATTGGTCGCAACAAGCTTAAAAATCACAAATTATACCTGTTAAACATATGATTATTTTTTTATTATTTTTTTTTTTAAACCATTTCACTATATTACTATTTTGAAACAGGGACCTCACATACATAGTCGGTATTTAAACCTGAATATGAATGAGAGATGAGTGTAGGATATGATTGTGGCGCGATCTTGTAGTCTTGTTATACTGACTAAAGTAGTGCAAAAGTAAGGCTTTTGGGCCAGTTCAAGGTCACCCGAGCGATGACGTCATCGATGACGTCATCGAGGTCAATGACCCCATCGATGACGTCATCGTTTGCATCATCGATGACGTCATCACCAATGACGTCACTTCCTTGACGTCACACCCATGACGTCACAGAAATGACGTGCTGATGACGTCATCACCCCTTACGTCACCAAGATGACGTCATCGATGTCACAAAGGTCAAGGTCACGCTGAAACCTAAATTTTTTTGGCACTTTTGCTGTTTCTCGCACTACGCTCCGAGTTTCAGTCACAGTTACCATGACCTTGACAACTTGGAGCGAATTTGCGATGAGAAACAGCAAAAGTGCTGAGGAAACTTGAAGTTTGCAACGTGACTCTGCCTAAACCATCATGTGACACCGCTCGGGTGACCTTGAACTGGCCCAAAAGCCTTACTTTAACCATTACTGCAACCGCGATGTGCACCCTACGACAGACACCGAGCGACTGACTGTCCGGCCCCGCGCACTCTAGGTATATTGGCTCAAGAGACTAAGACTCTAAACTGTCAGGAATGGGATTAACTAACTGAATTTTGCAAGGAAAAGTCATTTCATCCAATATTTTAAACAAATCCTCATCAGTAAAACTGACACTAGTCTGTTTTGTATAAAACTTAGGGTGTCCGCGCAACAGTTTGCGCCACTTAGCTTAAGTTGAAACTCTCTTAACTTTGAGTGGTGGACAGTGAGCAACTAATAAAGCCTTAACACGGCCAAGTTTCTTACCTAAAGTGTCCCGCGACATGGCTTCTCCTCACAAAAGTCCGCACAATACTGAGAGACTGCTTGTAGCGCATGAGTCAAGGGAAAAGAGGTGGGGGAAACAGCAGGAGTGGGGGAAGGTCACAGTGGTGGGGGAAGGTGAGGTGGTACGCTGGAGTATCGCATCACTTCACCATGAGCTGTCCTACAGTGAACACACTGTTCTCTTGGCCCGAGTTGGCACTAGAAGAAACATTTCTGTACAGCTTAGGCTGTGATAGCCGAGGAAGCAAAGTCAAAGTGGAAATTGTGTTAAACTCCAAGACGAAGAGTCTCCTAAATAAACTAATTGTATCCCTGCAATCCCCTATAACTTTAGAGAAATACCACTTTATTAAGCGACACCTTATACTTTGGCAAAACGAAGTGGAAATGGAAAAGATTACAGTAAAATTAATTTAACTTATAACTCGGACTGGACACTCATGGTGATACTACGTGGCGTGCAAACGCCACCCTAAACATTACAAGTTAGGTTATTGAGCACCTCTGGTACGATAACCGATGTGCTAGAGTTAAAGTGTGATGACCTTGAGTCAAAAACACTGAAATACTACAAGTCGATATCGTCCCAGAGTCAAAGTGTAGTGACCTACATTCAGAACTTGTAAAATTACTTACATATAGAGAGCTAGAGAACAGCGAGACGCACCGCATGGAAGCCGGAGACATACTGGCGAAGCGGTGTTGTGCAGCCTAGGGACCCAGTTGTGGTGGGGGTATAGCCAACACTTAGAGTACAAGTGTTGTGGGTGACCTTGACCCACTTAACTTACCTGACCCCCCCCCCCCCCCCGACAAAAAGTGCGAGCCCCCCCCCCCGACAAAAAGTGCGAGCCCCCCCCCGACAAAAAGTGCGAGCCCCCCCCCACCCCCACCCCCACCCCCACCCCCACCCCCTCCCCCACCCCTGATATCCTGGGCGTGGCAGCCCCGGTGGGGATATAAGGGGGCCCAGCCAGAGCCGGCTCGCAGTCCGCTCCCGCGCGTTGAACGTGAACGATCGGGACGGACCGCCATAGGCATCACTAAACATTGAATGGCGCCTTCAGTGTTTAGCGAAGTCTACTCTAACTTTAAGACTTGTATTAGTTGTAAGATATTGCGCTTGCGTTTGGGTATTGCGAATTGTTCTATATTAGAGTGTTTTACTTGTACCCTATGTCTCCTGTGTGTGTGTGTGTCTTTTATCCTTTGTGTCTTGTTTGTCATATGTGTTTAATGTGTATGTGCTTGTTCCAGCATTGACTACGTTGAGCTCAATTGTGTGTTGTAAGTGTGTTATATTTTTCTAAAGTGTATACGCTTGTTGTAGCATTTCCCCCTTGAGCTTTTGCAATGCTCAAAGTAAATCGTAAAGACAGGGAACGGGAGTAGGCCCCCCGTGTAAAGTTACTTTTGTATAATTGTTAGGCTCCTCTCATGCATGCTTCAATGCGGCTGAGAACTCTCATGCATGCTTCAATGCGGCTGAGAAATAGGAGTTGGTCCGTTTGTACGCCTATATGGGGGTAATGAGCCGATGGCCTCTGCACTCGGACCGTGGACGTAAGCCACTAGGGTGTCCTCAGTTAGTTTCCCTTCCGGAAACTCAAAATTATGTAAATGAAACTTTGTTAGCTATTTGTGTTTTTTTGTCCCCAAGGCCCCCGAACATTCGTGGTTCGCCATGGATGTACGGGGGCCGAAATTTTTTAATGTTCGTATGGCCTTGACCTAGTAAGAACTTATATAAATTTACTGCATTGCTGAACTTAAATATTAAATATTAAAGATAGGGAACGGGAGTAGGCCCCCGTGTAAAACCACTTTTTATAATTAATTGTTAGGCTCCACTCATGCATGCTTCAATGCGGCTGAGAAATTGGAGTTGGTCCGTTTGTACGCTTATACGGGGGTAATGAGCCGATGGCCTCTGCACTCGGACCGGGGACATAAGCCACTAGGGCTGTCCTCAACCTCTTTCAAAATTATGTAAATGACCTTTTGTTAGCTATTGGAAAAGTTATTTGTTAGCAATGCAGTAAATGCTTAAGTCTTGCGTGGTGAAGGTTAGACGACATTGGATGTTGCCTGTTGTCATAGTTGGGTCTCTTCGGAGGCTACAGCGATGACAACCCAAGTGCCCCAGGTGGGGCTTAATTTTTTAAAAGTTTTTTCGTGACCTTGACCTAAATACAGTAATAACCCCCCCCCCCCCTTCCCCCGGAACTTTTTTTTGAGAAAAAATTTTGACCTTGACCAAAAAGTTTTTTGCTCCGGACGAGAAGTGCCCAAACAAAAAATTTGTACAAAGTAGTGGATTTAGACCAAAGATTATTGGTTTATCAAACCTGTTGAAGAATAAATTGAAAATGGGTGTTTAAAAGCCAAATCTGCTACATGATTGATAAACTGGATGTATATGACGTCACCTTCCCCCACCCTTCAACCTCGGGTATAAAGGGACCCGGTTGAGCGCGCTGCTCATTATTGCGTGGACATTCACCGAGTGCACACTCAAAGCCAAACTGTAAAAAAATGGCTCTTTGCGATATTTGTGGTGAGTTTTTCCAAGATGAAGATATCTTTGTTTTACACCGAGAATTGCATCATGAAGAGAACAGAAAAGAAGAGATTGTTGTAAGTGAAGAAGACTTGGATGCGTTTGATCGGTTATTGGAAAACTGCCAGAAGCAGATGGACGACTGTGATAGCTATCTACAGTTACACCGAGAATTGCACCGTGAAGAGGACAGAAAAGAAGAGATTGTAGTAAGTGAAGAAGACTTGGATGCGATTGATCGGTTTTTGGAAAAACCCCATAAGCAGAAGGACTGGGCTAGCTATTTACAGTTAATGCAAAGAAGAAGACCAAGTGTTATTCAATTTGCCGGAGCTGGACCATCTACAGCTGGAGGATTTATTCAAGAAGAGAAAATGGAAGAAGAAGATACGGAAGAAGTGGAAGATGTAAGACAACTGCGTACCCAAGAAGAGGATATGGAAGATATAAGACAACTGCGCACTACAGCCTTGCCAGGACCAGTTGTAATTCATTTCAAAATTAATAATGTGCAATTAGAATTGGAAAATTTTATAACTCAAGCTAAAAAACTAGTTGTAAAAACATTGACGGAAGAATTGGCAAGATTGAACTTTATTAAATTTGGATTGGTGTTGGAGGCTATGTTTACTAATACCGATGGTGAAAATTCACCGAGAGCATTCATTGCTAAAAACCGAACCCTTACAACCACATCTGATATCAACGAAATTTTAGAAGAATGTTTGGTTGAACTGCTAGTGAAACTTCAAGAACATGAAGGAAGAGGATCCGGCTGGACGCTATCATCAATTGAAGGTATGGATGTGAGGGTTCACAAGCATGGATATGGTATGAGAGGAAGCAGTTTTATCCCTCTACCAAAGGTGATCCGAGATACAAGATCATGTATCAATGTGAAAAATGAGGATAATGAATGTTTCCGGTATGCAATGTTAGCAAAATATGTGGAAGACCATTCCTGTAGACCTAGCATAGCATACGAAGCTGTTCAACACCGCTATAACTTCCAAGGTATGTCGTATCCTGTTAGTCTTAATGATGTTGCTAAATTTGAAAGAAAAAACCCAGGAGTTTCAGTTAATGTGTTTGGTTTAGACGAATCAAATAACGTATACCCGTTACGAGTTACAAAGACTGAACGTCAAAATCATACAGATTTGCTGCTATTGACCAAAGGTGAAATATCACATTATGTTTACATCAAGAACTTTGAAACTTTGGTTGGACGACAAGTGACTAAAAAGAAAATTAGAGTAACAGTGTGTAAGAGATGCTTTTGTTTCACAAATAAAGACTTGAGACGTGGAGGATCGGAGTGGTTGTCGGAACACCAGCGGCTTTGTAATGACAACTATGAAGTGAAGATTAGTCTGCCACCACCATCTAGAGCATTTGTCCAGTTCAATAAAACAGTTCACCAATACCGGATTCCACTAGTTATCTACGCTGACTTTGAATCCACGTTAGTGCCGCAGGAACTTTCGGATGGTGAAGTAACTAGAAGAACCAAATATCAATTGCATCAACCTAACAGTTTTTGCTTATTGGTGAAATCTACTTTACCTGAAGAACAATTGCAAGACTACGGCTTAACATCCACTCCGATACTCTACCGTGGGGAAGGAGCTGCTAAGTATTTTGTAGACCAGTTGTATAACATTGCTGAAAAGGCGGAACGCTTATACGGTAATGTTTTACCCATGAAACCTTTGAACCAAAATCAACAAGAAGAATACATTTCGGCAACAAGATGTTATCTATGCAAGAAGAGCTTCAGTGAAGAAAATCAAAAAGTAAGAGATCATGATCACCTCACAGGGTTATACAGAGGACCTGCTTGTAATTCATGCAATATAAATTACAAACTGCCTCAATTTATTCCTGTCGTGTTACACAATCTTAGCGGCTATGACTCCCACTTCATTATCCCAGAGTTAGGACGAGATGATGGAAAAATTGAAGTATTAGCTGAAACATTGGAGAAGTACATCAGTTTTTCAAAAACAGTTGGTAAAATTAAACTTCGCTTCGTAGACTCTTATAGATTTATGTCATCTAGTTTGAGCAAATTGTCTGAGAACCTAAGAAGAGAAGATCTAAAAGAAACCAGGAAAATTGTACCTGAAGATAAATTGGACTTAGTATTACGAAAAGGAGTTTTCCCCTATGATTATATAACTTCCACAGAAAAGTTTGAAGAAACCAGTCTACCACCGATTGAAGCCTTCAATAGCAAATTAAATGAAAGTGAAATCTCCGTTGAAGACTACAATCATGCGTGTAATGTTTGGAACCAACTAAACATTCAAACTTTAGGGGAATATTCTGATTTTTATATAAAATTGGATGTAACTCTGCTGTGCGATGTGATGGAAGAATTTCGGAACACCTGTTTCTCAGCATACGGATTGGATCCTTTACACTCGTATACATCCCCTGGATTAGCATGGCAAGCTATGCTCAAGTCAACTAACTGCCGATTGGAGCTTCTCACAGACATCGATATGGTCCTCATGATCGAATCAGGTGTACGAGGTGGTTTGACTCAAGCTGTGACAAGACATGTTAAGGCCAACAACAAGTATATCCCCAACTTCGACGAGCAACAACCATCACTCTACCTTGGATATTTTGATGCGAACAACCTCTATGGTTGGGCGATGTCAAATCCACTTCCCTACGCAGACTTCAAGTGGATTGACCCGACCACCATTGGTGACATATCACGGATTCCAAAAGATGGCCAAACAGGCTATATTTTGGACTGTGATTTTGAATATCCAGAACACCTTCACGACCATCATTACGACCTGCCTCTCCTAGCCAAGACTGAAGTTTCACCGACAGGAAGATGGCCCAAGCTGATGATGACCTTGGAGAATAAGAGTCGATATGTGGCACACTACTGGGTAGTTCAACAAGCACTTGAATTGGGCCTACGTATAGTGAAAATTCACAGAGCAATTGAATTCACCCAGTCTTTGGTTGAAACCATATATCGATTCCAACACTACAAGAAGAGCTGCAGCGACAACAGCATTTGAAAAGGACTTCTACAAATTAATGAACAACGCCATCTTTGGGAAGACCTTGGAGAACAAGAGAAAACACAAAATTGTAAAATTAGTAAGTGATCCTAGGAAATTGGAAAAATTAGTGCAAAAACCAAATTTCGGAACATCAATGATTATAAACGAAAATCTAGTTGCTGTCAGTATGAATAAAACAACAATAGTGATGGATCGTCCGTTATACATTGGAATGTCGATTTTGGATATAAGTAAAACTCTGATGTATGATTTCCATTACAACAAAATGGTTAAACACTATGGAAGAGACAACATTGGAGTTGCATACATGGATACCGACGCGTTTATCTACTGGATAAAGACTTTGGACATGTATGAAGATCTAAGGAGTTTCCCATACAAAGACGACTTTGACTTCTCTGACTATCCGAAGAACCATCCGAATTACAATGAAAAGAATAAAAAAGTAATTGGAAAATTTAAAGATGAAGCAAATGGAATACCTTTGGAGGAAATAGTTGCGCTGATGTCCAAATTATATTCCTTCAAGATGTATATGGAAAACGACATACCGACAGTGAAGAAAGCTAAAGGAGTCAAAACATCGTACTTGAAGAAACGTGTGACATTTGACCATTACAAGACCTGCTTGTTTGAAGATTCTACAATGTCTGCAACGTTCAACACTATCAGAAGCTTTAAACATGAGGTCTACAGTGTCACTGAAGTTAAAAGAGCACTATCAGCTCAAGATGATAAAAGGCATATTATGCCGGATAAGATTCATACTCTTCCTTTCGGCCACTACTCTCTAAACCCTATCAACTAGTAACCTATTCTTCGTCCTTCTACAACTTCGACCTTATTCCTTTCTCCTTCCGTAAAAAAATGGGGAACACGGCAAGTCCAACGCCGTGTTCCCCATTTTTTACACAAGTTTGGATGACCTTGACCTATATAAATGATGTGAATATTTAAGACAACATTCATTGTGATTATACATGTGATACATGAAACATTCAAACCTGCAATATGAAGAACTCGAAGCAAGAAATTGTCAACGAGCTTCATAAACCTGCAAGAAGAAAGTTTCCACGAAGAAATACAGTGATAAAAGGAATAAATGATTTATATCAAGCGGATTTAATCGAAATGATTCCTTATAGTAAACAAAATAGAGGATTTAAATACATATTGACTATTATTAATTGTTTTTCAAAAATGGCAGATGCTTTACCACTAAAAGATAAAAGTGGCAAAAGTGTTACAAAAGCAATGGAAACAGCTATACAAAGAGACAAACATACTATAAAACATTTACAAACTGATGATGGAAAAGAATATTTTAATAAGGAATTTGCAAATTTAATGAAAAAACACAACATTAACCATTACTCAACCAATTCAGAGGTAAAAGCATCAATAATTGAAAGATTCAACAGAACTTTAAAAGGTGCGATGTATAAGATGTTTTCTAACAGAGGATCGCACGTATGGATTGATATGTTACCAAAACTTATAAGCGATTACAATAACAAGTTTCATAGAACTATCGGTATGAAACCAAGCCAGGTGACTAATAAAAATGAAAAACTTGTATTAAAACGTATAAAAATGAATACTAAACCAAGAGTTGAAAAACTAAAGCCTAAAAGGTTTAATGTTGGTGATAAAGTGCGAATAAGCAAATACAAAGGTGTATTCAGTAAAAGATATCTTCCAAACTGGACAAATGAGGTATTTACTGTATTTAAGGTGCAACCTACAATACCAGAAACTTACATTTTAAAAGATAATAAAGGACAATTGCTGGAAGGAGGGTTTTATGGACATGAAATGTTAAAATCAACAGTAGGTGATGTATATTTAGTTGAAAAGGTGTTGCAACGAAAAAAGGATAAGGTTAAAGTACGATGGTTAGGATTTAATAAGACGGAAGATTCTTGGATACCTAAAAAGGATCTAATATAATGATAGAGCATCATTTTGGGTTGAACCATTACAAAGGATGGAGATAATACCGCAAAAAGACAATTTTACTATTAATAATATAGATGAACTCACAGTGGATGGTTCTCAATTCAATACTGAAAAACACGGTGTTTTGTTACCAAACACGGTGCGTTGTCTGGTTACCGGTCCTTCCAATCGTGGAAAAACAAATGTAGTATTCAATTTGATTACAAATCCTAAAGGATTACGTTTTAATAATTTATATGTATTTTCAAAGTCACTACAACAACCAAAATATCAGTTATTGGAACAAATACTCAATAATGTGCCTGAAGTTAAATATTTTAAATTCAACGCGAGCGAGAGTGTCATGCAACCGCAAGAGGCTAAACCATTCTCAGTATTCATATTTGACGATGTATCTTGTGAAAATCAAAATACAATAAGAAATTACTTCGCCATGGGTCGACATAACAACATAGATAGCATTTATATTGGTCAAACTTACAGCAAAATACCGAAACAGCTCATTAGAGACAATGCAAACATGTTAATTGTATTTAAACAGGATGAAACCAACCTAAAACACATATATTATGACCATGTAAGTGCGGATATGCCATTTGAACGATTTAAAGAGTTGTGTGGAAAGGCTTGGGCTGAAAAGTATGGGTTTTTAACAATTATGAAGGAACAACCGCTAAACAATGGTCGATACAGGATAGGATTTGATAAATTTATACTAATACACTGATCATGATGTAAAACATTCATTGTTGTACAACACGTCTTGCTACAAACATGGTTAACCAAGAAAAGTTAATAAAGGAAATAAAATCACTTAGTGATTCTATTCGAGATAAAAACAGAGCATTAAAATTAGGTATTAGCGAAAGGGAGAAATTTCTTGAATCTACTTTTAAACCTATTACTGAACCCTTGAAACAATTAAACAAAAAATTTGCTAAACCCGTTTTGGAAGGAGATGCAATTGCACCTATTACAAAGTTTGAAAGAGAAAATGTAAAATCAGAAGATTTTAGTGATGAAGACCTGGAATCCTCTACATATAGTGGTTTTACCGGTGGAGAACCTGAAAGAGAGCTAGAATCACCAGACTATAGTGGTATAAGAGAATTATATGAAGTAAAAGCTAAAAGAGGACATGAAGATGTATCAACTGCTAGTGAAGAGGAAAAAGAAGAAGAAGCAAGGGAAGGTCCGTCAAACATAAGCTTGTTGGGTGAAAACATTCATAACAAAGGACCTTTAGGAAGGAAATACATGGTAAAAATGTTACTCGGAACAATTCCTAATAAGAATTACCATAGTTATGGAGCGAGATTAACAGAAGATGGTTTAATGATAGGTAATAGCCCGTTAAACGTTGACGAACATGATAATATTGTCATTGGTGATCAAAGGTATAAGGGTACAAAAGGATTATTTGAATTATTATTTGAAAATAAGCCTTCAGTATCGTTAGTGAAAGAAAAAGACATGGAAGCATATAAAAATATTTTGGAACAGACAAATGCATATAGGAGAATGTATTTACCTGACCAACTTCCATTTAGATCTAAGTCTTTAAAATATAGAGAATTTGTATCCAAGTTAATACCAACTAGAAGACAAACAATGCCGTTAACACAAAGAAAACCTGTAAAACGAAGATTTATGGCATCCACTTTAGATGTAAGTGCTCAGGAAAGAAGAAAAAGAAGTAAGTCTGTTACGGGTACAGGTTTAATGAAGAAACTATATAACACAAATGTGATTTATTACAATAATATCAATAAATTGGTGGATAGAATGAAACTAATACATGAAGCTAAAGAAGCGGGTCATACTGGATTGGAAAACGAATGGGTGGCTTTAGTGGATGAACTCCGAAACCGTGGGGTAATCTCATAAAAAATGCGTTACTCACTAGATTACTATTCAGTTGCACCATGAGTGTCGACAAGTTCGGACGTTACTCCTCGGATGGGTTATATTACGCAAATAATTTAAAAAGAGGAGCTGGTTTACCACAAACACCTGATGGGGATTATGATATAACTAATAAAAGGTTAAAAAACATAAAAGATCCCACAGATGAAAACGATGCAATAAATTTAAAAGTATTAAAAGAAAAGATATCACCAACATTAAGACTACAGAAAAACACATATGACGCAGGTAATCATAGAATTGTCAATGTTGGTAAGCCAAATCAAAACGCTGATGCAATAAACAAAGGTTATTTATCATCAGAATTAAAAAATACGTTAAAATTCAATGGAAAAACGTATACTGCTGAAAATAAACGTATATCCAACGTAGATGACCCTAAAGATGCAAAAGACAGCGTAAATAGACGCTATTTACATTCATTAATACCTGAAAAGACAAAAGATGGTTTTTCTTTTTATAAATTTGTTATTAACGATATAGGTTATCCGAAAAATGAAAATGATGCTGTAAATTTAAAATATATAAAAGATCATTGTATTACACGTGATGTAGGAGTTATTGATTGTCTAGGTAATTGTTTAGCGAATGTTAAAGATGGTTCGGCACCATCAGATGGTGCAACAGTGGGTCAAATGAAGGAAACTTTAAAGCAAGAAACATCTGGATTTGTAAAACAGGATCAAGTAGTATCACGGTCGGGTGATGTGTTTGTACAAGGAAATGAAAAGTTTATTTTACTTGAACAAAAAAATAATGTTTGGGATTGCAAAGACATGAAATTATCAAATGCGCAATTAGCTACAGATGCTCATGATGTTCCGATTTTATCACAAGTTTTACATACTAATCCAAACAATTATCATAGAAGTTGGTTGGGTACAAATAGAAGAATAATTGACATATTTCCAGGTATCGATGATTACGATTGTGTTGTAGTAAAACAATCTTTAATATTAGACAAACCAAAAGGTAGTACTTTCAATGCGAAAAATAAGAAAATAGGTAATTTGGCACAAGGAACAGATCCAAAGGATGCTGCAACTGTAGGACAAACATTACAATATGATAGTGCAAATCAAGAGTTTATTTATAATACCAAAAGATTTAAATTAATGGATGTAAATGATTATCAAAATATATTAATTGCAGATCCAAATTCATTTAGCGGATTTAGAAAATTGTCTGGTGAGGAATTTATTCATAAAAATCATGTATTTAGAAATGAAGCAGACAGATCATTAATTAGTGCAGATTTAAAATATTTTAAATGTCCCGGGAATGATGCAAATGTAACTGATGAAGACTAAGAATTTGTATAAAAACTGATATGGGTTAGAAATCGGGACTAATATTATAAAAATGGGTTACACTCTAGAATGTTATTCAGTTGCACCATGAGTGTTGACAAGTTCGGACGGTATTCATCAGATGGATTATATTACTTTAATACTTTAAAAAGAGGTGTTGGATTACCACAAACACCTGATGGAGATTATGATATTAGTAATAAACGGTTAAAAAACATTAATGATCCCACAGATGAAAATGATGCAATAAATTTAAAAGTATTAAAAAAAGAGATAGTACCAACACTGAAATTAGATAAAAACACATATAACGCGGGTAATCATAGAATTTCCAACGTTGGTAAGCCAAATCAAAACGCTGATGCAATAAACAGAGGTTATTTATCATCGGAATTAAAGAATACGTTAAAATTTAATGGAAAAACGTATAATGCTGAAAATCGGCGTATATCCAACGTAGCAGACCCTGTAGATGAAAAAGACAGCATAAATAGACGCTATTTACATTCTATAATACCTGAAAAGACAAAAGATGGGTTTTCTTTTTATAAATTTGTTATTAACGATATAGGTTATCCAAAAAATGAAAATGATGCTGTAAATTTAAAATACATCAAAGATCATTGTATTACACGTGATGTAGGAGTTATTGACTGTCTTGGTAATTGTTTAGCGAATGTAAAAGATGGTTTTGCACCATCAGATGGTGCAACGGTGGGTCAAATGAAGGAAACTTTAAAACAAGAAACCTCCGGTTTTGTGAAACAAAACCAAGTAGTAACACGTCAAGGAGATGTATTTGTACAAGGAAATAAAAAGTTTACTTTACTTGAAGAAAACAATTATGTTTGGGATGGTAAAGGAAAGTTATTGACAAATTTAGGTATTGGTGAAAAGCCTGGTGATGCTGTTACTTATGAACAGATAATACAATTAGAGCCAACTGGAAAAAAATGGTGGAATTGTGATAACAAACGATTAACAAATGTTGCAGACCCTGATTATGCCAATAACGCTGTAACTGTTAATTTTCTTGTTAAAGTAATAGGTAATTTATTATTTGATATGCATAATTATATTGTAGCAGGACAACATAAACCTATTGACGAAAAAATGAGAAATACATGGATTAAACAAGAAATTCTTTATAAATATCTTTTTAATCATAACACACAAAAGTTTAGATCATCAGATTGGGGTACTTTTGATATTTAACTAAATAACACCATATATTACATCATTTATGTGCAACCTGTCATAGAGGTAACACATGGGTTACGCTTTTCAAATATAAAAGACAATCATGGCGTTTCATTACACCAGTCCATATCGAGACACTATACGGAAAGGAGGCGGTATCACGTCCACAGCGGTTTCTCTGTTAAGTAAAGCTTTAAATCGTATTCCAGTAGGATCTATCGTAAACAGAGCAATAGACGCTTTACCATACGAATTTCACATACCGGGAGGTTATCAGTATTGCGGACCAGGAACTAAATTGAAAAAACGACTGGAAAGAGGTGATCCAGGCATAAATAAGTTAGATCAGGCTTGTAAAGAACACGATATCGCATATTCCACGTTTACCGATTCAAAAAATAGGTCAATCGCTGATAAAAAGCTAGCGAATATAGCTTGGCAACGAGTAAAGTCTAGTGACGCTAGTATTGCGGAAAAAGCAGCAGCTTTAGCGGTAACAGCAGGTATGAAGGCTAAAACAGCGGTAGGAGGTGGAAAAAGGAGGGGTAAGAATAAAAAAGGATCAACCAAGAGAAAACATGGTGGTAATATTAGACTAAAAAGACGTTCTCCGAGGAAAAATAATAAAAAACCGACAATATGGTCAATGGTAAAAAACGGGGCTGGTCTATACCTAAGACCGTATCGTGCATATTAAATAAAAGAAATCAATTGGTTATACCACATAAAGCGTTGACTAATGTTGAATTATTTAAATATATTTCCTGTTTAAAAATACCATTTTTCCGCGGAGTATTTATGAAAGACAGTTTACCAAAGAAAATATGGAAAAATGAGACTGGAATCGTAAATTTGGATAATACTGAAGGGTCCGGCACCCATTGGGTGTGTTATAAGAAACTAAATAGTAATGTATATTATTTTGATAGTTTTGGAAATTTGCCACCACCTAAAGAACTTGAACATTACTTTAAATCTGCTAAAAACATATATTACAACTATAAAAGAGAACAACCTGATAATACTTCAATATGCGGCCATTTATGTTTGAAATTCCTAGCTAAAAGTATCAGTCACTATTGAGATGTCTTCCTATACGGTATCATTAACAGGAAAATCGTCCACTTTACGAAGTATCCTTTTTCCAGCGTTACGCTTGCAAAAAGGAAGATTTTGGGAGGCAGCACTGTTGGATTTTACAACTTACAACTCTATTCCCAATGTTACGGAAGGTAAAAATAACTTATTGCATTATTATAAAGGAAAAGATGCCAGTGGTAAGTTAACAGACTTAGAAGAGTGCAGTTTACCCACAGGTTCTTATGAAATTGATCATATTAATGAATTTTTTCAAAATAAAATGGGAAAAGACAATATATCGCTAAAAGGTAATAACAATACAATGAAAGCTGAGCTTACTTCAAAATATTATATCGATTTCACTAAGCCAAACTCAATTGGTGATTTATTAGGATTTCCCAAAGATGGAGCAATTTTAGAACCAAATAAAACACATTCCGGTAAACAAACTGTAACAATATTAAAAGTCAATAGTATAGACATAACTTGTAACATTATACAAGGAGCTTACAGAGATGGAGCAAATACTCATATAATACATACTTTTTACCCCAGTGTACCACCTGGATTTAAAATTGTTGAAAAGCCGCAAAACCTGGTATATCTACCTTTGAACACCACTTTCATTTCAGACATCGTGTTGGACGTATTGGATCAAGACGGTAACTTGATAGATTTCCGAGAAGAGCCTATTACGGTTAGATTACATTTAAAATCAACACTTTAATACAAAATCATGGGTTTAACATTTAAAAGCGAACAACCTACGGGAATCCGCATTAGTAGCTCTTCAGCTGTGGAGGAGTTAACACGCGAGAACATTCGTTTCTTAGAGAGAATTGGATTAAAAGTAACCGATAATGGATATACTGGATATAGCTCAGGGTCCAACATTCGACGAAACCCTATGGGAAAAAGAATATCACACCCACAACCCTTACACTTCATCAAAATTAAACAATAACGATGAAATTCGTATTCCCATACAAAATCAAGACATTTACACACTACCATGTGAAAGTTACTTGTATATTGAAGGAAAAGTTACTAAAAAGGACGGTACTACTACTGGTACAACAGTTCCATTTATAAATAATCCCATGGCTTTCCTGTTTGATGAAATTAGATATGAAATATCAGGTGTAACAGTTGATTCTACTAAAAAAGTAGGTATTGCAACAACTTTAAAGGGATTAACATCTATATCACCTAATGAAACCAATTTAATACAACCTGCAGGATGGGTTTTACCTGCAAAAGACACAATCACTCCAGATACAAATGGAAATTTTGATTTTCATATTCCGTTACGTTTGTTGCTTGGTTTTGCTGAAGATTATAGGAAAATAATATTAAACGTTAAACAAGAATTAGTTTTGTTGAGATCTTCAAACGATAAAGATATTATTAAAGCTCCAGACGGTACAACAGATGCAACTTTAGAATGGAAATTAACATTAGACAAAATTGTATGGAGAGTTCCACATGTAAAATTAGCTGACGAGCATAGAATGCTACTATTAAGAAAGTTAAAGGCTGATCGTGATATTGTAATTCCTTTTAGAAGTTGGGAATTTCATGAACATCCCAGCTTGCCAACTACGGATCGACACACTTGGACAGTTAAAACATCTAATTATGTGGAACGAGCCAGGTATATTATATTTGGTTTACAAACAGGCAGAAGAGACACCATCACCAAACATGCAGGCCAATTTGATCATTGCAACTTGAAAAATATTAAAGTTTATTTAAATTCACAATTTTTTCCATACGATAATTTAAATGTGTCATTCGCTAATAAAAAGTACAGCATATTGTACGATATGTATGCAAGATTCCAAAGTTCATATTATGGTAAAACGAATGCACCTTTACTATCACCAGAAAAATACTTAGATGGTTACCCTATAGTTGTAATCGATTGTTCTAAACAAAATGAATCGGTAAAATCATCAAGTGTAGATATAAAAATAGAAATGGAATTCAACGCGCCTATATCGGCTAATACAACTGCATACTGTTTAATTCTACATGATAAAATCGTAACATACACACCTTTAACTGGAATTGTTAAAAATGTATTGTAAAAGACCGGTTTTCCTACATTCCAATGCATTCCGCGAGTATAAAAGCAGAGCGTTCAGCTCGCTCCTTATCAGTTTGTTGCCTGTTGTTGTATGGGTAGCATCTTATTCAATATGACTTCTCCTAGTGGTACACAAGAAAATGTAGTAGATATTGAGAAGGAGATATCCGACTTTTTAGATCTTCAAGGTCAACCGGAGGGAGATGAACACAACGCTTGCGGACAACTCCACGCCAGTAATAATGTTGAGGAAAAAGGTAAAAGAAGAAAGAATGCACAAAAGAGAAAAAGGGATATTGAAGATAATATTTCTCCAAACATATTGAGTGAGGTATTTTTGCGAATATTTTACCCAATCTCTTCCAGTTTGGACAAAAGTGTTTTAATCGGTGTTATGAAATCTACAGATTATTCCCCTACTGTAATTTTAACTCATGGACCCAAAATGATTTTGTTTACGGACACTGCTTGGGAATCGTTTATGAAACACTTGCATCTGCTAGAATGCTATTTAAGTAGTAACATGTTTGGAAGAAAGACAAGAGTAGGCCTTTTGGATTCAAATGTGGAAATCGATATTGTTAAACATCGTGGTGATCATCAGTTGCGGTTTAGAGACACAACAAGACATGATAACAAGATTCAACTTAATCGAGAAGAGTTTTTTATTCTAACTTGTGCAACTGAACCAATAACGAGATACTTGAGACAACTGGTGTTTTCAAGTTCAATTATTAAAGATTATCTGGAAGACACTTTGGACAAACAACCGGACGCACCTATATTGTACGGACCTGTAGATACTTCTATATTCAATAGGGTTCCTCATGAAGTACAAATGTGGAGACAATTGGAAAAGTACGCTCAACTACATAAGAAATCAGTAAAACATGAAAAAGAGGAAGAAGAAGGAGGAGAAGAATCAAGTGTTAGTGATGAAAATGAAAACAAGGAAAATGTAAAGATGGAAACCTAAATGACAATTAACTACACAGCAATGGTTAATTTTTAAAACAATATCAAACACTTTGTGGGGTTAGGCCTACCGGGGACGGTGCCCACGTTAAATATACACCAACGCGCCAACAACTGTACGGCCGGGTATAAAAGTCGTACCTACCGTGGTGTGGAAATCAGTTGACCTTTGGACTTCGTCATGAGCAGACGAGTGATCTTCGCAATGGACAAGGAAGAAGAACAAGTAAAGTCCAAACCTGGTATAATTGAGTTCCAAGCGTTTCGGGGTAATGATGATAGATTTATCATAAAAGAACTTGTGTTTTTCGACATCAATACAAGTGTTCCTTATTCGTTTTTATTTAAACCAACATGTTCTTATTCATCTTTAACCAGTAAAGCCGCTACTACCAACAGATGGATTTCAAAACACTTCCATCATATCGATTGGTATGATGGTTTTACAAGTTACACGGACTTGTATCACATTATGCATCACTTTTCAGACAAGTTTACCAATATTTACACAAAGGGGCTGGAAAAGAAAAGATGGATCGAAGGATTTACTCATGTTCCGGTTAATGATGTGGAATTGGATAAAGATTACAAGTATACGATGGAAAATGTTTGTATTTGTACTAAAAGTCCAGAACATGAAAAAGATAGACATTGCGCTTTAAAAAACGCCTATAAACTCGCATCTTACCTTCAAAGTGGGGAAATGGGGAGTGGTGGGGGTAACGGGGGTTATATAAGTGAGGAGCAGACCGGGACCTGGCATGAGTATTACTCGAGAATCCGAGACGACAACATCTCCCAGCAAGAATACGAAGAAGACGATCTATATCTCGACCATGGCATCTCACCAGTTCCTGCAAACTTTGGTTGAGCAGTTCAATGCTCACTCCAAATCTACCATACTACCCGTCAAGAAGTGTTCCGAACTTAAAGACGAGAAGCACTACATTATCCACGCCATGAAGAAGATGGAGACTACAGTTGGAGAGGCCATCTGCTGCAGTCTTAGCGAGGCACCGTTCACTCCGGGGGATGAGCCCAAGTTCCAAGTCTACCTGCCGAAACGGTTCGTCCATCTCCTCCAGAACGAGGATCTGCGCTCCATCCAACCCGGCTGTCTCTACCTGGTTTCCCACGGTTGCACGGGTAGCAATTCCACCGAGTTGACCATCCACATCGCCGACAAGCAGCAGTGTTAGATTTAAGTTTTACTGTTGTAAATATGTTATTGTAACGTTTTATAAATAAATAAACCATAAAAAAAACAAAAAAATACAAAAGACAAAAAAATGCAACATATCAATATGTGAAGTTTGTCACATATTGATATGTTGCATTTTTTTTTAAACTTCGCGGGTGACCTTGACCTTTGACCTTTGCATTTCACAGTTACCCCCACCACGCTACAAGTCAAACCTGTTTGAATGCAAACACCCCCACCACTTTTTCATATACCTCCAAGCGCTGTGCCTTGGCTTCATTTCTACTCCAGCAGCCAACCTAGCAACATCAGGATGTCTCTCAACGTAAGCTGTGCCAGCTATGAGGAGGTGACTATCAAGACACAACAGGAGCTGAACGATTTGTACAAGGAGTTGCAGCTAATGGTGGCAAGAGGCTACTGTATAAATGTGCAAGTCTACGCTTGCAATATACGGAACACCCGGCAGCCAAAGGAAGAGCCTGGACACTCATCGACAGCTTCCTCACCGACGTCCATGAAGACCGAGCCGGACAACTTGGATTACTTCAGCTGACTAGCAGTTGTATTTCTTGTTCTAACCATTGTAGAATATGTTTATTTTTTCATTATATTAAAGAAGTAAAAGAGCAAAAACACCTATCTTGTTACTGACATATTAGCTCAGTAACAAGATAGGTTTTTTTTTAAAACACAATTTGAATGACCTTGAAACTTCCCCCTCCACTGCTTTGCTACCCCCACCACTTCACTATTGGTGTACATGGCACATCACGATTAGAAACCTCATTCCATCTTCAACAGCCAAACCGACAACATCAACAATGGCAAACCTACCAACAGATGAAAGATGTCCTCACGCATGCTGCGACTTCATCCACGAGTTAGAGAAGAGGATGCAAGAGAGGGAGATAAGAAGAAAGCAGATCCACTCAGAAAATATCATGATAGTCAACGGCTATCTTTTATTGTTCGGCCTTATTATGGTTGTACTTTTCATACTATATGGTATAGTCACATGTGTCGGCAAGGTTGCAGAAGAAAACGCCCGCCACCATCAGTTGGAAAGTTTCAATGTTACTTTGTAGGTTTTCCTTTTTTTTAAAACTCCGTTTGGATGACCTTGAAACTTCCCCCACCACTTCACCATGTTCCTGCATGAGTATCACATCACATCACCCGTCATTCCTTGTTCGACAAGCAACCATGGCGGACAACACCATCAGCCAAGCTGACTCCACTACTGATGTTGGAACGACCTTGAACTTTCCCCTCCACTCCTTCCTTTTTTAAAACCCAATTTTAAATGACCTTGAAATTTCCCCCTCTACTTTTCAATAATGTTACAACTGACTGCAGCTCACCTCATTCCTTGCTTAGCTGCCATGGCGGAAGGAACTCTTTCTCAAGTTGACTCCACTACGGACGAAGCATTTCCCTTGCGGTGGACTGTTCATTTACAGGATGCGACAGAAGTGGACGTCTTGTATCAAAAATTACTCAATGTATTCAACGGGAACCCTGGACCTCTTGAATGTAGAATGGATTTGAATTTTGATGCAACCAGGGTCGGCACAGAACCTTCAACTTCAAGCCAGCCTCAGCAACGAGATTTTACACATTTATACACTCCAATATCACCGGAAGATGTAACTGTCTGCGAGGCTGACTCAACTACACGTTATGTTCAGCCAAAGCCTTGGGTGTTGATTATTAACAATGTGTACAAAGTGGAATTTGTATGTAATAGATTGAAGGAGTTGATGGTACAAGATCCCGGCCTGCGCTTTCAAATAGATATACATTTCATCTGGAGAGCACCTGCACGGGGCTCTTCGTCTGACAGCTCTCCAAGTACGACGGACGAGGAGGACGACTAGTCATCTTTTTTAAAACTCTGTTTGAATGACCTTGACCTTTCCCCCTCCACTGAGTTTATTTAAGGTGCACTCTCACTGACTACAGCATTATTTCATTGCGCACCTTCACCGCAGCAACATGGAAAGTCAACTCAACTACTGTTGCAAACAGAAATGTTTTTCATGGCCAAATGACATTGATGTGGTGGATGGCCTGGCTTGTAGAACATGTGAAGCTTTTGGTCAGTGCATGTGTAAGTGCAAGTCTTGGAAGAAGCCGAAACCGAAGTTGAAGACATTCCATGTGTACCAAATGAGAGGGCATAAGTACACTTGTTGCCCTGAACGTTGCATTGAATTTAAACTAAAACAGCTAACTGGCTGCAAATTGTGCAACAATCATTTTGCAGGTTTTTGCAAACATTATTTAGGAGCGTGTCAATACAGATCAACTTGGCATACCGAAGCACTCACTATCAATGAAATCGCTATAGACTCACAAGAGTAGTCTTTCTACTCTTTGACTTTTTTAAAACTCCGTTTGAATGACCTTGAAATTTCCCCCACCACTTCCCCATATATCTAGAGTACGCAGGGCCTGGAGGTCAGTCGCTCGGCAGCTGTCGTAGGGTGCACATCCGTGTTGTGCAGTCTGCTGTGCAGTTTTAATTTTAACCAGTTCAAGGTCACCACACTTGAACTCTGGCGAAAACGTCAAGCTGTTAAACACAATCCTAAGCCCCAGGTTCACAGTCGACCTCAAGGTCATCACACTTTAACATGTAAATTTAAGGTAGCACCGAAACGGTGCTACCTGGCTTGACATTTTCAAGTTTCCCGAGGTCTTCGCAGTTCCCCCCACCACTTCCCATATACCTAGAGTGCGCGGGGCCGGACAGTCAGTCGCTCGGTGTCTGTCGTAGGGTGCACATCGCGGTTGCAGTAATGGTTAAAGTAAGGCTTTTGGGCCAGTTCAAGGTCACCCGAGCGGTGTCACATGATGGTTTAGGCAGAGTCACGTTGCAAACTTCAAGTTTCCTCAGCACTTTTGCTGTTTCTCATCGCAAATTCGCTCCAAGTTGTCAAGGTCATGGTAACTGTGACTGAAACTCGGAGCGTAGTGCGAGAAACAGCAAAAGTGCCAAAAAAATTTAGGTTTCAGCGTGACCTTGACCTTTGTGACATCGATGACGTCATCTTGGTGACGTAAGGGGTGATGACGTCATCAGCACGTCATTTCTGTGACGTCATGGGTGTGACGTCAAGGAAGTGACGTCATTGGTGATGACGTCATCGTTGATGCAATCGATGACGTCATCGATGGGGTCATTGACCTCGATGACGTCATCGATGACGTCATCGCTCGGGTGACCTTGAACTGGCCCAAAAGCCCCCATTCCCCACTACTACCGTAGACCGTCGGGCGTCGGCCGTACGGATACGGACGACAATGTCCGATGAGGCTCCGATGGTCGAGATAAGATGGAGATCTGGATGATCCGTCAGGGCACTTTATTGGAATGTGGGTTTGTTTGGGATTCGATAGATTTCAATCTCAAAGTCGATATAAATTGATAACATATTTACTGAAAGGGTGGTTTGGTGGTTGAAGAGTTTAAATTGGTGATTAGCAGTTGTTTTAGTACAAGAATTATCCTTTTTTCAGGATATTAATAAGAGTGACGAAATAGTTTTCCCATTTTATTTTCATTTTACCAATAAACACAATTTCTAAAAAGTAGGAAACTATTTGAATTTATTGGTTAAAGTACGTTATGACTTGTTATAACTTTTTTTTCATTCTGCACGAAATCAGCCTGGTTTTTTTTTTTTTGTTCTCTCAATAGTACAAGAAACGTTTCTTTATTGTCCTAGGACTGAAAAATCAACTAAAATCGATGCATTTTTTAGGTCCTAGGACTGAAAAGTCAGCTGTTTGCTAAGTTTCATTCATTTATTAATTTTGAGATTCAGAATTTTGCATTACGTCATTGCATTTTTTATTACGTCATTAATTAAGAACATTAATGACATTGTTTGTTGAACATTGTTTTAAATAACAGAAATTTACACACTGCTTTGTATATATAACCTCGAAAATACAACTCTATACGGTACTTAATATTTTTTACGATTAAAGTATAATTCAGCGTTGTGATAAAAAAAGTGTTCATCACCCTGAGCAAAAGTGTCTTTTTGATGCTTAATCGGTTTTTAAAACACGATTGCGCATTAAAAAGACCCACTTTTGCTCCTAGTGATGAAAACTACTACAAGATTTAAAAAAATCTATAGGTGACATACAAAGGATAAAATACATACATTTGAGTGGCGTAACATAATGCTCAATACACCGTTACGACTTCATAAGAATTCAATAAATAAATAGCTCTCTCTTATTAAAGCTTGAAACATTTTAATCTCTTCGGATCCGGTATTTAACGGCAGGCCTACTTTCTGCGATTAGAGTTATTGTTTCTTGACGTGGACACAGATCGTAAACCTTGTAATGATTAACGGACTCTTTTACGCCCGGAGTGAATACACCTTCATTAGATCGATCCATCGCACATAAAGTTTACGGCTCATTACTGAATGAAACATTTTCCATTGCGCGGACCGCGATCTGCACTATAACCTACATCGCGAGACACGCCATTCGCGTGGCTCTTGCCCTCATTGCGGTACACCATAAACTCGGAGTTGAAGCGGCTTTTAAACGCCAAACATGATTTACTACCTTCGTAACAGACTTTCGGCGTAAACATTGACCGTAAATGGGCTTTTTATATCCTTCTTAATCCCCGTAGACGAGTTCGGGAGCGCTTACGGTTTATCGATAGCCGCGAAGTATAACATAAAAAATGCATCAGCCGTTATGAGCTTCGCTCATTAACCGGTAATGTATGCAAAGCCCGGGTACGGGTGCGATAGCTGCGAGTGGCCTTAATTGGAGGGCTTCTGACCACTCACTCGGGCTATCTCGACAGTGGAGTGGCGGCCACGCGACCGGACCCGACGGCACTACCGGCAGACACTACCCGCACTACCCGGTCACACGGTGTTTACACGGTAGTGCTGGACAATCAAGGGGGTTTGGCAAAGCATACGTGTTGAACGAAATTGGTTCTGCCTTTTAACAATTTACATGGTAGGATGTTTGTGGGAGTACCTGGGGGGAAATTAACTTACATCTCAACTAACAACATACCAAACATAATGCGCTAATTTAAGATTTTTTGTTTAGCTTCTGATTTGTTGGCTCCTTTGACATAAATTACATACCTGACAATGTGTGGTAAAATATAATCAATTCTTGGTTACGAAATGAACTGAAAGTTCCTTGTATTCACTTGCATCTAAACATCAATCGACACATCGTCGTTTATTCATTGTAAAGTGCAGCGAGAGTTACTGCCCAAAAAGAATGTAAAGGATAGAATTTCCAAATTTAGTCGATAAATAAGACAATAATATTTTTATAGCTGGCAGGAACCATTCCATCCCTACTTATGCATCGATTTAAGGTACAACAACCCGAAATTCAAGATTTATTTAAATAATCATTGTATTTTAGATCGTTAAAACTTGAGCTTAACTTGAGCATATATTATAATTATTGCGCAACAGTGCTTTTGACAACTTAAAACTCAGTACTGTTTTCTTTGTTGTAGTGGGTGGAGGAGAGCTACACCAACTTCGAGAAGGGCATCAACTGGAGATCGTACGTGGTGTGCGATGTGGCCTACAACAACGTCAACAACTGGCTGTGGACGCCGTTCGTGGAGCGGGGTGCCGCCAACCGCATCTACATCGAGATCAAGTTCACCATCCGGGACTGCTCGCTGTTCCCCGGCAACGCGCTCTCCTGCAAGGAGACCTTCTCGCTGCTCTACTACGAGTTCGACGCGGCCACCAGGGAACCCCCACCCTGGGAGCCGGAGAGCTACAAGCTCATAGGTCAGTGCAGTTGGAGAGATACAAGCTTTTAGTTTAGCAGGATTCAAAGTCATTGGTCAGTAGGGTTAGAGCTACACAAACTCGTTTGGTCAGTGGGCTAGAGAGGTTGACGGTCATAGGTCATATGGTTAGAGAGATACAAACGCATCGGTCAGTAGGCCTTAAGAGCTACAAGCTCATAGATAGGGTCAGAGAGCTACAAACTCTTGGGTTAGAACGATACAAACTTATCGGTCAGTTTGGTTAAAACAGAACCATACAATCTCATCGGTCTGCGGTAGGGCTACATAGATACTAGCCAAATAGACCTTTCTGTAGACACGGGGTTCGTTAAAGATTATGTAATGTTTGTGAACTGTAAGTACTCTATTCATACTACTGTACCAAGCGAACTTTTTCTTCATTTTTGTGATTTGGGATTCATAACAAGATTAGTATATTTAGTAGTATCGGAACGTGTTACAGCAAAATACAAAACACGAAATAGACCAAGCTTTATCCATCACATATACACTATTATTTCATTATTCATTATTGTATAATAACTATTATGTATCATAGTTTAAAATCATGTATTATTTGAAGTATAATAATGAGTATTTAACAAGCTAATTACCTGCAGTAATTTTATTTCAATAGAGAATGTAGTAACCGTCATAATATATTATTGTTATATCTCAAACCTACCACCAACGAATTAAGAAAAAATACTGCTTGCACTTTTGTTAAACGTATTTTTTAGTTTTGTTGGTTGATTACAATAACTCATTTCCGTTTTCACATATGACACAACAAAAGCTAACACAAAAGTGTTGATACAAGATAATAACTGGGAATTACACAGAACAATCTAGAATCGACTTAGCCATCGCCCAAGGAGAGCAGTTTCACAAATGCGGTTGAACACCAAAACTTCGAATGCGATTAAATCTCCGAGCCAGTTTAAAATAAAACCCAGTTCCAAAAGTTGTAAGCCACCCGCGGAGCTAAACAGATCATATCAGCCAAACTCGTCATAGAGATTACCCGGAGAGAGACAACATTTTTTATTCCATCTCTCTCTCGGTTGCTCCGCTTCATTACGCCGCTTATTATGTCTTACTTGTCATCGGGCGGATGTTTCGGATCTTTATCGCAAGTGAGTAACAACTGTTGAGAGATTCAGATACGTTATTTTGGGGAGACGGGAAGCTTAGATTGGGAGGAAGATATTCACGTAATTATAATTGGGTGACTGATTTGTTTGTCGGTTCTTTACGAAAGAGAATATTATAATTCTCTATGGATTATAATATTGTCAACTATATTATAATCCATATTATAATCGTTGACGTGTTGTGAATCACCAAAATTGTTGTAGATGACTCAGTTCACGTGTTATTTTTAATGATAACGAGCGTCAATTATTTATCGCATTTAATCTTATTGCTTAACCGTCGAACCATTTTTTAATTAGAAAATTAATATAAACAAAATACATTAATTGAGACAATATTTACAAAATCCTTGTAAACTATACATCCGCAGATATACACGATCATTAATTAAGACATTGTTATACAGTAGCCTATATTCACCGCCCCCCCCCCCCGGAAAATTTTACTTTTAAATAGACCCTAATATTTTTTGCAAAAATACAAACTATTACTTGAATATTGTTTTTTTCCGCCCAATTAAACTGGGTAAAATAAAAAGTATTGTTTCAGATTTCATTTTTATCGACGAAATGCCCCTATAACTGAAGGGTTTCTCTGTCTTATCCCAATCCGACCATACGCATTCCGACAATACTAGTAAATCGATTGTATACAAAATAGCATCGACATCTACCACCGAATTAACTATCGCACGTATCGACATCGACCACCGAGCCGCCATCGCATCGCATCGCTCGTGCTGCGTGGGCGACGACGATCGCTGCTCACTCTCGCGTTTCAAGATAGACGATTGAATTTGTATTACAAGTCGGGTTCGTTAATGGCGAACCTTTGAATAAACAAGGGTCTGGGGGCCCACGCACACCTTTGTTGTGCCCAATATATGTGGTGAGGATGTAACATTATGCGGACGAGTACACGCGACCGGGCGCGATTCATCAGACGCGTCACGTGACTAAATCACGGCCGTGTCACGCGCCACAGTCCGCTACAGGCCACAGGCTACAGGCTACAGGCTACAGGCCGGTCGTGTCGCGTCTGTGCGTCGCTGTGTAGGCACGGCGACGGTGATGTGATACGCGATGGATGGGCCAGTGTAGGTGACGCGACGTCGGACAATGCGGGAAAACTTGAAGCCGATCATAGTTATTTGCATTGGTACAAATGAAAAAATAAATTGTAACTCATAGTCGCCGTATTTTACTATAAACTGTTGAGAATTGGGAAACGATATGAATTTTTTCTTTTGGAGTAAGTACAGCCACCGACAATAGATAGATAGGACGATCAGTGGAAGATAACCAATTTTGACACGTTTAACAGCTCATCCTCTTCTTAAGTGTTTTTATCTTATTAAAAACCCATGAATCATCGAAAACCATAGTATTTAATTAGTATGTAATTGGGAAGTGTTTCCCACACATAACGTAAATAATTTGATTGACTGCAATAAAGTCAGATTCACCAAAATAAACATTTAGTTTATAAATTGACACAATAAGGAAACGAAGTGCATTTACTAACGAGAATAAAATCTATGTAAGCTGATTGTGTTGAATCACAGATAACCGATTATCTATCGGTTATCTGTTGTTGAACCGCAACATTTTAAAACTTAAAACGCCCTCCCCTCTTACCGTGATATACCTACTATTGCCAAACTATCTACTACTATGGTACAGTATTTAAATACCCTCAGAGGCCCACTATATAAATAACATACTCATCAACCCAACACAACCCCAAATGATGAACTCTCGTCTGACGAGAACACACGACAAGAGGAGTTCATACGCAGACATAAAAGCTCTCGGCGCAGTTGATTATGCAAATGCCGGTGAGACCGACCGCCGCCGCCGCCGCCGCCGCCGCCGCCGCCGCCGCGCCGCGCGGTTCGAGTGGCCCAGGCCAATCAGCCGGCAGTTTAATAACTCACTATCACCGCTACACTTCACCTGATTGTATATTTGCATTTCCCGACTTGCCCGGGACATTTACATTCCAGGCACCTTGCCACTTCGTCACCGGGGGTCTCCGCGCGTCCTTGCAGCTCTCTCGTAAAACCCAGAGATTTATGCTGCACTTGAGGGCAAATTAATTTCAGTTTGCGTTTGGATGGGCGTTTAGGATTTTTCAACCCATTTGCTTTGCAGGGAATATTCGGTGTAGAAAAACAATCCGGTTCTGAAATTGTTGATGTAAGAATGCGAATTTTACCAACCGTAAGATAGTGAAATTAAGTCAAATATATTGCCAGCTTATTATGGATATCGCTCCTGAGCAAAACTAGGACGATTGTTATTATTATTAGTTAATAACATTTTGACACTGATAAAATAAAATAAAAATATAGTTATGAAAAGTGATTTGACTTTGTGGTTGTCGAGTAAGTTGCATTGGTGTATGGCAGGTGTTACATTAATGATATAATTCTCTGTTAACTTTCTCCAACGTATTTATTCGAATATGTTTTTGAAAATCATGTTTTTTAGAAGGAAACGTTTGTATTTTTCCTTCCTGCTCGATGAATGAGACCAAAGTGTACTCAATCCGATTTTATTTTTTGTCATTACTTTTTAAAAAGTTCATCATTATCAGATTTAAAAAAATCTATTGCAGTATATACAGGGTGACTCGCCTGCGGCTCGATGGGGGCTCCGCCCCCATGCCCCCTTAGGGGTTTGCTTAAATTCGTAAAGTAATATGATGGCTCTAGTATTAATCAGGCTAATTCTACCAAGTACTGGACAGCCATGACAGTTAACAGAAGCGGCAAATACACACTACTCACAATTAATAGTAATAAGCTTTGAAAATTGCCCACGGCTCATGGTATAATCCCACTCCCTAGTTCCCCTTGATTCGTAAAAAGAAATATAATGGGGTTGTGAAATATTAATGAACTCTGTAAATAGTAATCCTTAAAAATTGTTGTGTTAAAATTTTGGAGATATGATTATGGTTGCACATGATTTAGGTAATAGGTGTATTCTAAAATTATAAAAGTGGAATAAAATTGTAATTTTTGATGGAGGATCGCTGCTTGTAATAGAAGAAAAATAAGACAAAAGAAACACATTTGTAATAAAAAATATTTAGTGTAGGCTATGATGCTTCAGTTTCGCCACAGGGTTGCCAAGAAATTCAGGAACCATATTTTACATTGTAAAGAAACGATGATAAATTAATCCTACAAAATCAGCAATGTACAAATTTAAATATTAAATATCATGGTTAAGAAAATTAATAAAAATAGAGCTCTCGTTGTATTTAATAAATCACAGGGTAATATTCAGTATAATAATGAAGTTGCATTGAATAGTTTTAAATTATGACAATAATTGAAGTAATCGAGACTTTAGGTGAGAGCACTGAATTGAGAAAGTTTAACGGACAAAGTGACAGCGAAAGAAATAAATTTTAGTTTAATTAAATATGATTCAATGGGTTATTATAATATTTTCAGCCTGATAGGTAATCAGATATGTAAATGGTTTAAAAAGGAATAGCGTCGGAATTGGGTAAACGATAGCGAAGGTAATGTCCCAGCTGAGAAAAGTTCAATCGTTCAATAACTTGATACGTTCAATTAAATCGTTTCCCAAACTAAAATCTTAGCCTGATTGGACAACAGCAAATAGGTAAAAGAAGGGAAGACACACGTGTGGGACATCACTCTTCAAATTAAAACTGTGCCAGAAATATCAACTGAGTACTATATTCCATCTAGGGATCCAGATAGAGGGACAGCATACAAATAGTAAGAGTTACAGTTACTGTATTAGGTAATTTTTCGAGCGAAAACCTACAAGAAATTTTCCAGCATGAGTAAACTAAAAGTCTAGAAAACGTAATGAGACCTAAAATCTTTTCAGGCGTTACTGCCTCAAAATCATTTACAGTACTAAAATATTCGCACAAGCTTCGTATAGCTCACCATAATATAGATAAAATTAATAATATAAAATAATTGAAAAAATTAACTAGATAAAATAGATGAAAATGTAGAATGACTAAGCTAAATAAACTATTTTTTAGATCAATGAATAAATAAATGATTTCACAAAAACCAAAAATAGGAAAACATGAACAAACGGTTTGGAACCCGCCAAAGACTATTTACAAAAATACTATTCGTTAAAAAATAAAAATGTTTGTTATGAAATAATAATTTAAGAATAATTACCGTATTCTAGTTACTACTCTTAAATCCTGTAGAAATTACAGGGATATTAAGTTCAGTGAATGCAAAATTCGAAATTCAGATACAATGTAACTGTAGCTAGACCTATTAACAAGTTGCAGAATATCAAATTTAGTAATAATAATAGTTGCAACACGGTCTTAAAATAACGATTTGAGATACTACAAAAAGTGCAATGTTAATAAGTTAGATTTATGTTACTAATTCACAACCAATCTATGTAATAGACTAATTCGTTCATATTGAACAGGTTATAAAAAAACACATAATAAGAGTATTAGCAGGTATCAATTATAATTTTTTAAGCTCAATATTTTTAGAGTGTTAACTTCTAAATATATTCAATTTCCATTAATATCACTGTCAAGCTAAGTTAATACAAAACTTCAAGCTTATATAAAATACAATATTACTATGATTACTGGCGAAAGTATTTAAAATATTAGTTACAAATTGCAAATCTACCTCTAGTAGTTGGAGGCCAAAGTATTAGGTCAGTAAGTGACAAACAATGTAAAACATCACTAAGTAACAAAATATTCAAAACAATCAGTTGAATAACAATCAATTGTAAAACAACCAGTTTCGCCTAACAGGCAAAATAAAAATACTTAATTCTGGGATTCATCACAATTATTTTTTATGTTTGGTACTTTTATTGATATCGGTGCCGTCCAAGATATGTGCATGCGCAATATTGAAGGAACTAAATAATATTACAGTCGTTATTAAATGTAACGTCTACATTTGGTAAACCACCCACATAAATAAACAAGTTAACTTAAAAGCTGACTTTAGGGTAAAAGTAGCAACAAAACGTTAAAGAATAACACATAATATTAGCTGAAAATAATTATGAATTCTTTGTAGTTCAATTTTTTAAGAGAGTTACACTTCTAAATACTATGAATTTAATTTTGACATCACTGTCAAGCTAAGTTAATACAAAACTTCACGCTTGAGGGGAAGCAAAACGATAAATTCAGCTACATGCAGCTAAACTAAATAAATGTTTCGCAGTGGATCAATAAAAACCCTTGAAATTAGGAAAAATTCCCTTCTTCACACTCTGTATATCGAATTATGTATAATTTAAACAAAGTGGTAGTAAAATGAGGGATGTTCATTGTGATTTGTGATTGTGTCAGGTATGTTTGTTTTGGCCGCAATGGCGGAAAACTAATATAAGTTCTCATTTCTAGTAGGCCAACGTGGTCCGCAATTAAAACTTCCAAAAACACTACTGTAAAATATCAGTTACGTGACAATTCATGTAATAATATATGAGTAGTAAGTTTATTTCAAACAAGGGTGTAGTTGAAAGAGATCATTTAAACCCGAGCGAGAACTAAACCTGCAAAGTGATCTACGATACCGTCACACGGTGATATACGCTAACACGGCTGAACTACATTACCGACAAATCTATATTTTTTACTTTTTTTATAGATTAAAAGTGAAAAATTGCTAGATTTTAGAATTTTTTATGAATGTAAATCGTGTCAGCTAATAGAATGCCAAATTTCAAGTCTCTAGCTTGAACGGTTCCGTCCAAACTTTTATGTACATCAGTGAGTTACCCATGCGGGAGTATATATTTAGGACTCGCCTACGGCTCGATGGGGGCTCCGCCCCCATGCCCCCTTTGGAGGTTGCCCCGAATTCGTTGAATAATTTAAAGTCAAGTATTGAATAGGCTAGTTCCACCAACTAACTGGACAGCGAAGACAGTAACAAAACGGGCGAATACGCACTCTTCACAATCAATAATAATAATAACAATAACAATAATATCCTTTGAAAATATTTCACGGGGCTCAGCCCCCATGCCCCCTAGTTGATTTTACTAATTTCGTTAATCATTCACAAAGTCTCAAATAATGAACTTTCTAGTTCCACTAAAGTACTGAACAGGCTAGTTCCATCGAAGTTTTGAAAAGCTAAGTTTTAAATTACGTGTAACTCTACTACAAAAGTGTGTGATACAAACTCCTCCACGTTACCAACCACTTGGTCTGGAACGTCAACGATTTTAGATGCGGCACAGAAAAATTGCAATGGGGCAAAATTAATCCAAATTAAGTATCTTTAAATAAAATTTTCATTGATAAAAAAATGTAATGTGCCCACTATAGCAAAACAATAATGCTAAAAAATAGAAAATAATTGACTATGTGAAAATAACTATTAAAATAATAAAATAATCAAACTATAATAATGCATAAACTAAAGAAATTGAAAGTAACACTTAAACCAAATCTAGCATCGCCAACCACGATATTAAAATAATCGGAAAATAAAAACTAATAAAAATTGAAGTTTTTAAAAGCTAAGTTATTAATTTACTTGTAACTCTACTAAAATGTGTGATGCTAACTATTCCACGTTACCAACTACTTAGTCTGAAACGTCAACGAGTTAACATGCGTCACATTAAAATTGCAATGGGTCAAAATTATTCCAAATTAAGTATTTTTAAATGAGATTTTCGTAAATTTTAAAAATAATGTAATATGCCCATTAGAGTAAAACAATAATGCTAAAAAATAGAAAATAACCAATAGTAAGTTTGAATATTACTATTAAAATAATAAAAAAAATCAAGCTATGCTAGTTAATAAACTTAAGAAATTAAAAATACAATTTGAACTAAATATAGTATCGCCAACCACGATATTAAAAGAATCTGCTGATACATACTAATTAAAAATAAAAACTTGTATATTTCAGGATATAGAAGAAAAACGTTTAAATTACTGAAATAGCAAATAACATTCAAATCAATAAGCGAAAACAAGAATTAAATAACATGAAAACAAAATCATAGGAAATAATAAAAACGGGGTAGATCCGCAAAAAACCCCTACTATTACAAACTACTACTAATTATAAGAATATAAAATCTAGACCTGTGAAATAATAATTTATCCATAAAAACCTGTTAGTTTTGTTCAATAGCCGTTTAAAAATTCTTAAAAACATATTTTAAGTGTGTATTAAAATAAAATATAAAACACTGATTATAAACAATGCAGAAAGATAATACTTAACTGTCTATTAAGTATCGTACTAAGTAATAGGAGTATATAACGTTAAGATCACGGCACGAGCTACACAGAAAATTCATTGAATGCGTAATTCGGCTGAGGGGTTCACATAGGGTGAATTTGAATAAGTAATCTAAAATAAATTGAAATTAAACGAGAACCTAACATTTAAATCTATTACTTTTGCTCAACACTTATTTAAACATTCTCAAAAACAAATTTTAAGTGTGAAAAATTCGAATATAAGACACTAAATATAAATCAAACAGAAAGATAATAATAAACTGTCTATTAAGTATTGTACAAAGTAATCGAAGTATGTTACGTTAAGATCACGGCTCAAGCTTCACAGAAAATCCATTCAATGCGAAGTTCAGCGGAGAATAATCCCGTGTGAATTTGAATAAGTAATCTAAAATAAATTGAAACAAAACGAGAACCTACATTTAAATCTGTTAGTTCAGCTAAACAGTTATTTAAAAATTCCCTAAAACATATTTATGATGTGTGTAAAATATAAAAGAAACGAGCTTTCAATGCAGCATAATCTCATTGCTATTTAGAAGTCAAATGGATAAGTTTATTATGTATGAGGGATACTAACGTTGCCAATAGCAAGGAAGCAGGTGTAGTTAAAAGACATGATTTAAATACAAGCGAGAACTAAGCGACTATTCACCCGCCATGGGAAATTAATTCATAGTAGGAGAAGAAAATTCACCTTTGGTAAACATTCAAGATAGCGCATATGCTACAAATTAGGGAATTATCACTGTATATATTATCGAGTATAACCCTGGGTCCCTGGTGAAATAACCCGCTCTCTATACAAATTAACACCGTAGTTTACAATATATATAAGAGTATCCATCGAAGGATACCACGAGTATATCAAACACGGGTGTAGTTGAAAGAGATCATTTAAACACGAGCGAGAACTAAACCTGAAGAGTGATCTACGATACCACGCGGTGATATACGCTGATACGGCTGAACTACGTTACCGACAAATCTATATTTTTTACCTTTTCTATAGTTTAAAAGTAAAAAAGTTGTAGTTTTATGATTTTTCCTAAATTGAAACATCTCAATGAATGTCCATGCCAAATTTCAAGTCTCTATCTTAAACGGTCGCTTCAGGAATTTAAGATCATCAGTGAGTCAGTCAGTTACACATGGGGCTGTATATGGATTCAGACCACCCGTCCACTATTTATAGCAGGAGAACGGTTTGAGATAAAATCATGAAGTAAAGTTTTTTTCCACTAAATCACATATGGGCTTTCCAATAATAATATTTTTATCAATACCAGTATACAGGGTGTTCCCAAACTGGAGGTCACGGGTTCGAATCTCAAAATTTTTTTAAATAAATATGCAGATTTTTTTACATAATTTTAAACGTATTAGTCAAAGGAGCATTTTCGTGAAAACAGAATGAATTTATCTTTTTCCGTTTCAAAATGGCGGCCATTTTTGTGAGAAAAATCAACATTTACGGAATACCCTGTAATTCTTGTATTATTTGTCATAAATGACTTCTGATTCAATATACTTATTTGAAATAAGCTAAGCTTTGCAATGATATGTCACAAGACCACATTTATTAAAAAACTAAAATTTCCAAAATTTAATAATTTTGAAAATTTTAACTTAAACAAAACTCAAAAATTTTAAATGCAAACATATGTCATATTGTATATCATCTTAAAGCTCTCGTTGAACTGAGCAACTTTGTAATTTACACTATTATTCTATCTCTTGTGGTTTTATAGTAATTACGTAAAAATGCCATTTTTCCATATGATTTGCATGTTAATTGTTGAGGGCTTTATTAGTATTGAGGTCCTTCTTTGATTGTTGTCATAACATTAATTTAACATGCAAATCATATGGGAAAATGGCATTTTTACGTTATTACTACAAAACCACAAGAGATAGAATAATAGTGTAAATTACAAAGCTGCTCAGTTCAACGAGAGCTTCAAGATGATATACAATATGACATATGTTTACATTTAAAATTTTTGAGTTTTGTTTAAGTTAAAATTTTCAAAATTATTAGATTTTGGAAATTTTAGTTTTTTAATAAATGTGGTCTTGTGACATATCATTGCAAAGCTTAGCTTATTTCAAATAAGTATATTGAATCAGAAGTCATTTATGACAAATAATACAAGAATTACAGGGTATTCCGTAAATGTTGATTTTTCTCACAAAAATGGCCGCCATTTTGAAACGGAAAAAGATAAATTCATTCTGTTTTCACGAAAATGCTCCTTTGACTAATACGTTTAAAATTATGTAAAAAAATCTGCATATTTATTTAAAAAAATTTTGAGATTCGAACCCGTGACCTCCAGTTTTGGAACACCCTGTATACTGGCATTGATGAAAATATTTTTATTGGACAGCCCATATGCAATTTAGTGGGAAAAAACTTTATTTCATGATTTTATCTCAAACCGTTCTCCTGCTATAAATAGTGGACGGGTGGTCTGAATCACCCTGTATATATTATTTGAAAAAGGAAATAAAATTGAATTTCTTGTAACACAATAGTTTACTTTTCTAATATAACGTCTCGCATTACTAGAAATTCTTATAAAACTAATTCAGACAGAGTCAGGTTGAAGATTAAATGTGAGTATTACTTGGTTGTGTTTGCTTTAAGTCCTGTTATAGATGATTATATTTTTAGAACCAGTTGTAGTAACACTTTCAACTACAATATCCCCTGACTGTTGGACAGGTCGCATCGCCGCGGGCGAGGGCAGGTTCAACACCGCCAGTGACAACATCATCAACACCGAGACCAAGTCCATCCCGGTCAACAAGAAGGGGGTCTACTTCGCCTTCCGGGACCAGGGCGCTTGCATCTCCCTGCTGGCCATCAAGGTACTCAACACCACCGTTAAACTTTAATGCTTGAATTAATTTACGATGCGAGCGCATTTATTAAATAATAATAATGTGCCTCATTAAATGGATCTACTGCCACATAAAGTTTTTGCTGCTTATTAATGAATGTGCATGTAAATCTTGTGAATTAGTGTTTTTGTATAAGGACGCAGATTTACTTACATTGCTTGTATACATTATAAAAGTATATATTAGTATTTTTCAGGTGTGAAAATTACTAGTTATTCACATTGAAAAAAGAATTGATTTTATAGCTGTCTGTCAGGTTTGAATACGATATTTGATATTTTAAACAGAAAGGCGATAAAGAACACGGTGCTAAAATTTTGTAATAGTTTTAGAATTTTATGGTACGAGAATTATTTCATTGTTAAGTATTTCTCAAAAGGAGATCCTTTTTATATTTCCTTTTATTACACTAAATAAAATAAATGAGTTGCAGTAGTTTTAATTGGTTTGTGTACAACATATTTAAATATGATTTCACAAATTACCTTTTCTCTAGAGGTAAAACTATTTATCACAGAGCGTATTGGTACGATAAGGTAAAAACATACTACTCCTAAAAAATACATGACAAGCAGATTGAGTTTTTTGTGTTATGCCTTATATATTCACATGTTTTCCAGCTATTGTACACATCTTAACAATAATTTTATTTGCACCCTGCTTGATAATTTAGCCTATGTATAGTTGCTAACATGGCTCTGTTGTAGGTGTACTACATCACATGTCCCGAGGTGACCATCAACTTTGCACATTTCCCGTCTACCCCCACCGGCCGGGAGGTCACTCTCATAGAGCAGACTACGGGAACGTGTGTGGATAACGCTGAGGTAAATATTTTTTTTTTTCGTGTCTATCTACGTCAGTGGATTTTTTTAACGTTTTGACGGGGAACGGTCCAAACCCCAGTCTTGTTACTATCTAACATAGTCCAGTTGTTAGAATGAATCATTACTTAATAGCCCAATGACAAATGGCAACTGGGTCCGGAATCGAACCTTTAAAAAGCTACTAACTTTTCTCAGCATCGAACCGGCAACCTTTGGATTCAAAGGCGAGCACTATAACCACTCATATTCTTATTTTCATAATTTGTTCTTGTTGTTTTATTTCTTTATTCTAAAGACGAGTTAAAAACATTTTTATCAAAAATTTTTTGATAGTTATTTCATCTAAACATTAACTTACAGGTTATCGACACACCTACATACCTGTGCAAAGGAGATGGAAAATGGTCTCTTCCTACAGGGGGCTGCAAGTGCAAGGCAGGCTTCGAACCAGACTTTGAGAAGCAAACTTGCAATGGTAAGTTGAAAAAAAACTTACGTATATTTTCTTTTAAAATGATGAGCTACACACTGCTCATTTTGTGTAGCCATGTCCAGTTAAAACTAAAATTCAATTACAACTTTTTTAATTAACTCAAAAGCATAAATGAAATAGCTGTCTTAAAAGAATAGCTGATATAAACTGGCATGGATCAATTAGCAATGCAGAACGACACAAATGAATAATGTGTCGATTTCGTACTATTTGTTGCATTGCAAGCAGCAATCAAAGACAGATTTACGACACATAAAGTCTCAAGAACGGTTGCAGCTTAGACGGAATTTATATCTTTCTGAGTGTCACATCAATTAAGTCCCTCGGTAGTAAGTAATTTTACCGAGTCCCTAGCCAAACGTTATACTCACTCAACTCTTAAGTCAGTTTTCCCTTTATTTAATATTAGAGAAAATAAAACTATAGTTTTCATTAAAATTCTTTGTTTTGAAGAAGATTGTTATAAATACTGTACTGGTTAGCTTATTAAAAGTTTCCTAAATTCATAAAAAAAGTTTAGACATTTGAGTTATGTAACAGTGTTTTTGTTTTATGTATGTGGTAAAATTATAAATTTATCTTTAAGGAAGAGGGAAAAATTAAGTGCTAAATTATGCAAACTAAAAAATTAATGGTTTAATTTCAAACGTGATTGTCTACAATAATAATTTTGAAATGTGAATGAATGTTCATGATAAACTTTGATGCTGGAATACAAAGTTAAATGACTTTTTGCTACTTACATTTTCTATTAAAGCGGAGGAAAATGTGATTTAAGGGTGTAATATTAAAAGCGTAACTTTTCTCAGCAGGTTAATGCAACTGAGATACAGTTTATAACTCGGTTATTGTGGGGCTTCAGTTCTAGTCTTTGTTTAAAACAGTTGCTATTTTACATTGCCTCACCTTCAGTTTTTATAGCCTGCATTAGATATTAAAGTTCTTTTAAGGTTGGTTTAAAATGTAATTTTTTAAAATACATATTGGAAATGGAAAATAAATATGATTTTCTATTCTTCGTAAAACTTTAAACATTCTTTTTATGATGGGGGACGGGTTTAAGTTTCCTTCAGTGTGAGCATGGGAAGAGGATAGGTGTATTTGGTGGAAGCTTGTATTTATAATTGCACATTGTGCGGTAGGTGCAATATTCGGAAAATTTCCTTCAGATCAGTTTTTGCCGAAATAAATCTAACAAAAGAATTCAAATTAATAGTAGTTTTCATCACTAGGAGCAAAAGTGAGTCTTTTTGGTGCGCAATCGTGTTTTAAAAACGAGGCGCAGCCGAGTTTTTAAACACGATTAAGCATCAAAAAGACACTTTTGCTCCGAGTGATGAACAACGTTTTTTATCATAATGCGAAATTATACTTTTGATCGTTAAAAATATTAAAGTTGTGTTTTCGAGGTTATATTTACAAAGTTAGTATTATGCATGTTTACATTTCTGTTATTTACAAACAATACTCCTTATAACGTTGGTATTTCAAAATTCTGCTCCTCAACATTAATAAATGAATAATAATATACTTAGAAAACAGCTGACTTTTCAGTACTAGGACCTAAAAAATTCTCCACCTGATTTTTCAGTCCTAGGACAATAATGAAACTGTTTTGGTACAATTGAGAGAACAAAAAACAGGCTGATTTCGTGCAGAATGATAAAAAAAAATTTAATGCCATGCAGACAACTCTTAAGATTTCACTCAAGAAAATCTTGTCTCCTACATTCTGATCAGTGTTTCAAGTGTTTGTGGAATAATAATTGATAAATAAATTGCACTCAAATTTTAATCACATTTATTAATTTTATAGTTTTGTAAAATTTAAGGTATTTTTCAACAAGCCATTATGCAATTAAGAGTATTAGCAACATAACGTAAATTTTACAGTAAACATTAAAGTAAAGGCTATTTTATAATAGGCAAATTTATGGATATCACGTTACTCAGCACAGTTAAACTGTATAAACAATGTGTAATATTTGCTATTTACAGTAGGCCTATCACTTTTCAACCAGTTTTTGTAACTTTAAACAATAAATAGCTAAATATATCATTATTTAAATAACATTTAGTATTCATTTACTGTATTCATTTACTTTATGTGCAAAAACTCTCTATCGTTCAAGAAGAATCATCAGTCTTAAAATCACCCTGCTGGAGCTCCATGTCTGGAAGAAAGTTTTATGCAATTCTTGCTGAGAGCGCATTCTGTAGGGACCCTCTACACAACGTCTCAGGTCAGCGTTTATCAGTCAACTGTGCCCTCGCTGTTGCAGTGTGCCCTCCCGGCAAGTTCAAGCACAAGACGGGGGACGAGCACTGCCAGCCGTGTCCGATGCACAGCAAGGCCTCCGACTATGGTCTGGCCGAGTGCCGCTGCAACTCCGGGTACTACCGAGCCCCCAAGGACCCCAGGAGCTCACCTTGCACCCGTGAGTTTATCAAATATTACACCAAAATTTTGTATTTAAGTTGAATCATTAAGTTTTTCAATTGTTACTTCCTGGTGGTCCACTATTTTGTAATTTCTTATTGATTATCTTGGTACTTTCGTGTAAGAACTGACATTGTAACAGTCTATTTCATTTTCAGTCTCAAATATGACACATCCGAAGGCAAGATTACTCTTTTTCTTTATCTCTCCGAGGTGGGAATTTTGCAGAATGGTTTAGATCATTAACTGTAGTAAGGTTCATGAAAATGTTCCGATTAAAGTTGATGCATTGTTGCCAAATCCATTAAGAAAACATTTTTCTTATAATAGCTGTTTCCCGTCACGGCTTTGCCCATGATTGAATTTTTTTTTTGGTAATTAATTTCGTTCGCTATGCTCACTCACTGTCACGCTCACCTTGTATAAAAAATCGCTGGAATACATAAAATTAGAATTTTTCATTGTAATTGGTTTCTTAGCAACCAATAAAAATAGTTAAAATAGAAATTTTCAGATTTTTTACAAACTATTGTATGCCCTCTGGGTCAGAGCCCTTTCAAAAGATTTGCACCATATTCTCACAAACAATCCTTGAATAATGCTTAATAATGCCTGAAAGTTTCATTATAATCTGTCAAGCGGTTTCGGAGTCCATAGGCAACATACATATTATACATACTTCCTCTTTTATAGATATACATTACACATAGTAACCATAAACACAAATGGGCGAGAAGGAGTGAGGGGTTTTAATTTCATTCTGCTAAGCTGTTATTTCAGCTGTTATTATGTAAGCTGTGTTTTTTAGTAAGCTGTTAAAATTTCATTCGGACTATTTTCATGAACATTACTATAGTTTATCTGTGACTGTTCTAATAAAGACCAAAAAAGATATAATAAATTGCATTGTAGAGGTACATTATTAGACTAAATGTAAACCAGTTGTATGATGAGATCATTATGGTACAGGAGTCACTTTATAATACTGGTTCTAGACCAATGAGAGCCCAGCATTTGACAGAAGTAGTGTCATTAACTAACCTCAAAAGAGTGTGATGTAGACATGTAAGTGAGAATGACGATAAGATCAAGTGGTATCAGATTATGCCACTTTTTGGATGAACATAACCTATAGATTTATTACATTTTTACTAGGCTCCTTAGGTATTGCAATATTTTTCAACGATTGAATTAATTGTTTAAGCCACTTGTGAGGTATTAAGAACACTCACTTTGCTAGTTTTCTTACTTATTTCACTGGTGACCTAACGGAATTCATAATCAATCGTTGCATGAAACACTATTTCAAGTTTGTCTTACAACAATATAAAACTGTCCTCAAAACCTATGGATTTTTTGTTACATTTGAAAAACGGATTTACTGTTGTATAACAAATGTGCTTATTTCAAAACAACGATCAATCAATAAACTCAAATGACACATTTGGGAGCTACAACCCTTAATTTTGCAGTTTTTTTTTTTTTTTTTTTTTTTTTTTTTTTTTTTTTATAAAACTAAACTTTGTAATTAAAGCCCGCATTTTAAACATTCAATTGTTTGGCTTTGTATTTTCTCTCTTTTACCTAGTGACTTATTAGGATTTCTAAATTTAATAAAAAGTTTTATGTGTTTTGAATAATGTTAGTCGGAAGATTTTACTCAATTTGAAATGGAAACAAAATGTCTGTACAAATCCATTTTGTAAAAAATTCCATGAACTATTTTCATTAAATTTTTTAATCAACCATATAAACATAATTTTTTCATTTGAATTATTATTATTTATTTAAAAAAAAAAATCATCTGGAAGTGTATAAATAATTAAACTGAATAATCCATAATAATCGTTAGTTGAGTCAAAGTAATGTAGGATTTGATGATAATTTTCCTGGATAATTTGTTTCTGTGCAATGGTGTGCATTGCTGTGACAGTTAATTATGAAGGCGCTGAACTAGTGAACTTGTCTCCAGCTCAGCTTTGCTGTTCCGTTCCCTATCATTGTTCTCTCAACTAATTAAAGTTGAACAAGACTGCAAGTTTTGTGTTGATTATAGTTCTGCGACAGACAGATTTGACAATCATAATTATCCTTATCTCTAGCATAACTGTATGACCTTAGAGGTACAACAAATACGGTAATAATTATTAAAATGTGAGTTTTGAAATAATTTTCCAAAATTATCTAGTTTGTTAAAAATACTAGATATAAATTACAAGCGCTCCCAACTGTTGTTGGTTTTGTTGAAGAAAGGCATGACACGTTTCACAAATAACTTTCCTAACTTAAATAAAAATGCATTTTCTTTTAAAAAAAGATTTTACATTGGAATGTTATCCTATTCTAGAATATCCATAAATTTAAAGTAAAGCTATTTGAGTGTTTGAATTGGGTAAAACATGAGATGAAAATAATTTAAAATAAATAAGCCAATTCTTTAATTAATAAAAATTGTATAATTTAAAACAAAAACTATAGTAGGATTCACAAAAATAGTCCGATGAGAGGATACATTGTTGCCAAATTTATTCTGAAATACTTTTTTATACTGTATTACACATGGTAAACATAATCACAAATGACAACATTGCAGGGCGAAAGGGGGTGAGGGGGGACACAGCTGTTTTAATTTCCATCGGACTATTTTCGTGCGTCTTACTATAGTAAAGTATACCACTAAATAAAATTTTGTTTAATAGCACAATTTTTGTATTATTTTATGTTGATTGTTAATAATACTCTCATTATTAAATTTTATATTTCAAGTAATATACTTACTAAGATACTATTTTCTAAATATTCAAATAAAAAATTTACTTTTCTTTTAATTATTTAATTCATTGTGGCATGCATTACGTGATTAACTTCTTAGTACTTGGAGCCGAATACAGTATTCGCTTGGTTATCTCAAACAAATCTTCATAGTAAACTTTATATTAGTAACAAAAATGGTGAGCTAAAACGCAAAGTGTGGAAAAGTGTAAAAAGGTTTAGTTTCTTTTCAAAATGAGCTCATTCTTTCCGCTCACTCCCCTTTCAGAATGTTGTAATGTATGCCTACATGTGCTGCACTCTGGTTTTTATTTGTTAAACTACATATTGATACTATAACACGTAGATTCCATTTCTATGGTTAACAGCTAATTTAATTAATTGTTACTATTTTTTTGTTTTTGAATTAAATTTTAATTCTACAAATTGCTTGGTTTCCACATGTTGAAACTATAACTTCAACACGTAGATTCCATTTCTATGGTTAACAGTGATTTAATTAATTTGTTACTCATTATTTGTTTTCCAATTAAATTTCAATTCTACAAATTGTTTGGTTGTGGTATGCTTCTGTTTTACTTTTAATAATCTAAACATTCATAATCACCATGAAAAATTGTTTTTACTATAGTATCTTTCAGTAACTTGGTAAATGGCTACCATGTGAAAACATGAGTTTATAGTGGAGCACGTGGTTCCTACATTGACAGTTGAATCAGCTGTTTTCATCTACTCTTTTGTTTCCATTTTTAACTCCAAAAGACCAATGTTAATTTTTTTAATTTCAATTCAAGATTCAAACAAAATAAGATTTTTCCTACCATAGAGATCTATATAAATATAATTTTCACAAAACTAGGCTATTTGTCAAGTTTTGAGAAAATCGTTCGAGCCGTTTTCAAGATCCGTGTGCATACATAGTAAAAATATACCTTACTTGTATTAGAGTATAGGGCAAACCTTGCTGTCATTTAATTTATTCTTAATTTTTTTCACAATGGTACTCTCAGTTCCCCAAAATAAACCCATTGGTCACCATTATTTATCAAATTTAAAACGTTTACCTATAAAATGAAACAGTTAAGCACCATTATTTGTCAAACTTTGGAGTGGGGATTTTAAAGTGACCAGTGACAAAATTAAATACAGTTTAATGAAAGGGTCGCAGAGGGGTGAATGGACATTAATTGGATTCTTGTAATGTCGAATGACAGGTATTGGCGAGGACGGACGGACACTCATGTCCAATAAATTACACACTTGCCGTCGGACCTGATTGCGACCGTCGCCGCGCCGCGCCGATATTAGGTGTCAAAGTCACAATATCCACCAGATTACATTCATCGGAAACCAATCCCAATAACTAAGCTGGAGGGCTAAGAATGCTGGAATCCTTGATACATTCCAGTGTGTAATAATTGATAAACCTCATTGGGATCGCAAACCGATATAATTTTTTTGAGAACACAAATTTAGAAAACATGTTCTAATTTGTTTATTCGGCTATTTTTGTATCACAATAAGGCTAGTAGACTCCTTTGATAGAAGAATAATAATATCATAATTTATTTTAATTCTTAATTTTATTCAATCGACAATGACAAATTTTTTAAGATCGATTGGGTAAAAAATACGTAACCCCAATGGTTGACAGGGTTTTAGTTGATGGGGTTATGTAAAATCAGCCCTAGGAATTCAATTTTTCAGTGTGATTGATGGTTAATTTGTCATGACATATTTATATGAAAGTCACAAAATTTCATTACATGTATGAAAGTCACTGAATTTATCGTAAATAATAAAAGTTAACTTACTAATATAGAAACCTCTTTTATTGGGAAATTAAATTATATGCAATTCTTGATCACAAAAAAAGTGTAGCTACTATGGATTGAAACTATCCATATCAATAATAATCATGATTATCAGAGGGCTTTTCAATACAATTAAAAGTTTCTACAAACGTTGTTTGCTACACAGGAAAAAGTAAATTAATTAATTACTCATGCAATTAATCCGGTGTGTACCTAGTAATTACAGTCAATTGCAGTAATGAGTTTACCACAGCCTTTGTCAAACAACTGGGGTAATTTAATTATTTCATGTTATATTTTTAATGACCGTATTGGACGCAGGCTCAATCCCGGTTCGGCGGTCGCTAATGTAATTACGTCGGTTTCCATTGAACTGGCTGCGGCAAACAGATGTTGCATTGTACCTGATGGTTTTATGTGGTCCAATAGACAATATTGGCCGATCAATAACACATCATACCACGTCTGACAGATATTACACATTGCCGCGGGCCGGCCAAATGAGTTGTTGACCGTGTGTATCAATACTGCATGTGATGGATCCTCTACGGGACAGTGCCAAACAGGCTGTCCTATTGAACTATACATTGTGTTGCACCATAATTAGATTCGGTCGTGGTTACTAATTAACTGTGACACTTCTGGCATTAATTAACCTAAGAAGTGGATGTAGTGTATTATGTTTTTATATCAGTCCTTTACTGCAAACTTGTTAAACAAATTTTAAAAATATAAAGCTGAAGACACGCTTATCAATCTTGGTTTCCTATAGTCAAACCAGTGAAGTGGGAGGCTCTTTAATACTGAAAACCTTATTAGCTGCAAACTTTTGAAGAAAATGAAACCTTAGACCCATGTACCACGGAGTATTGAAACAAAATTTTAAATGATTTTGGAAAAGTATGATACCTGTTATTCTCAGTTGAAACGTTTTTTATGCAACTCAGTTAAATTTTTCAATGTGTGCACCTTGAAGAATCGAAGAATGTATGTAAAAGGGCTAAGTTAAAGTCAAAGTTACAAACTTAAGAGTTAATCCTACAAAAAGTTATAAACCTCACACCCTGTAATGTAGCATTGGGCTTGCAAAAAGCAAATCACCTAGGAAAAATTACTCTTTGCTGATAAAGTTGTACCATTAAGTTTCACCGAGCAACATAAACATGGGTTGCTCAACATGTTAGAGAGTGATAAGTAGGTGCGGGGAGAGAGTATGTTGTAATGCAACATTTCTACCATGTTTACAACACCAAGCTCGTGTAGGCTGTGTGAGTTAATGCTATTGTAAGCAGCCAGTTACCATTGTAAGTACAGGACTAGGTGTTGGCTTGTTCCCTCGTACGATGAATGTTTGCTCCCGACTCTTACATAACGTAACAAGTAGCTGCACTCATATTGTTACTTGTCATTCCAAGGACTTCTACTGAGGTTTCTGTCCCCAGAGAGGTGTTTATACAGATGTTTGTGGTTGAGATTTTTTTGGCACTTTTCTCAATAATTATTTTTATAAATATTTTTTATGTTTATAGATTGGGCATATAGTACATATTTTTCATAGATTGCTTCTTGATAAATTTTCTTTTAACTATAGTTTTATCATTTTGAAAGATTTTTGGTGCATTTTTATAACAGCACGTAAGTGACTCTTCCAATTTTTATTTTATAAAAAAAAAATATTATTAGGCTATATGTTTTTTTTTTTTTTTTTTTTTTTTTTTTTTTTTTTGTAGTGCAGTAGAATAAATGGGTTTGACTTTAACTTAAATATGTTAGGATATATTCAAAATAATTTAAATGAGAATCATAAACAATTCTTTTCAAGAAAGAACCTATACAGAGCAGACGGAAAAGTTATTTAAATTTAAAAAAAAAATCGTTTTATTCCGCCCAAAGAATATTCAGGTCAGGGAAGCGAGGGCAGCTAACAGCCCAAGCTTGGAACCAGATAATGGTGACTCCAAGATGGGGCAAGTCAAGTCAAGGAGGATCTCATTTTGGCAGAGGTAGGGGTTAACGCCACCACGGAACTATCCGACCGGAAGCCTTCTTAGACAATTGCCTTCATTGTTGGTCTCCTTACCCCCTCCTTCCCCTCGTTGGGGACCCTGTATCGGATTACGGAGGCCATTAATGTCTCTTGATTGGTCCATCAGCAAACAGCTAATTTCCATTCCACATCAGTTGTGCTGGCTGATTACTTAAAAATTGGAACATCAATTTATATTACTTTACCTAATTAGCATTTGTACATAGTGTATAAACGTTGACACTAGAGTCTGTAAGAGAAATACAATGCTAATAGTAAAAGTTATTTTGGGATGCTGTAGAGATGGTTTTATATTATTATTCTGTTAGGCCTAACAGTTTTCATGAGTTAAATACCGTAACCCACTACTTTTAATTTTCTATTAAATGTTGAATCTGAGAAGAAAAACAAAAGTGTAATTCAATTGTTATGAAGCAAAAGCCTTTGTGAAGGCAACAAAATTGGTTATCTGATGCTTTTTGAATCAAAATTAAATTTCATCACCTTTACCTTTGATTCCTTTTTCAGTTGAAGATCCATCTTACAGATTCAACCTTAGTTCCCAGTAGTGACACCTAACCTACCGATCCGTGGGGAAGGCTTGGTCATTATGCGAAGGACGAAGGTGTCCCGCATTAACGTTTATCTCGTGTCCAGTCTAGCTACAACTATGCAAATGTCCCAGTGATAAACTGCCCACAGCTGAATATATTGCCCTCAGTTTTTGTCAGTTTGTGCCATTAAAATATTCAATATCAGACACTGAAACCAGTCGTTGAGCGAATTAATAGGCGGCTGTGACATCGCCGAGGGATTGGCTTCCGTGTTACTCTGTCCGCTTGTCACTCCTCAGTGCTGCGTGTCTGATCCTGCAATTGTAAATTCCTGTTCGCCTCAGAAAATAATCAATCTAAGAGGTTTAACTGAGCAGATTAAAGCGAGTGGTAAGTGTTTCGCTCTTTGACTTGGAAAATAATCTGTTTGATAAATGTGTTAATGTCATTTAAGAAAGTACTGTAAAACAAAATTGTAAAAAAAATTTATAAAATAATAGGGTTTCAAGGTGCTACTCACTTAATTAAAATAATTAATAACTGAGGATAAATAGTGTTTAATCTTCAACTTGTTCATAACAAGTTTTAGGATATTCCTTATATAAAATAATAGACTTTAGCAATCTTAGATTATACAGGGTGTTTGGAAACTCTCTTCTGAAACTCAGTGTGGTGATTCCCTGAATCAAAATAAACAAAAAATTTCATAGGAACATGTCCTAAAATGCTTCATTACGCTGCTAGCGCCATTTTGTTTTTTACACTTAATATTTTTCATTTCCGTAACAGGGAGATGTATAAAGTTCATAATGGTGTAAATCTTTACTACACCATATTTCATTTTTGGGAAAAAATTATTTCAATTCATGTGTATTTTCAAAATGGGGGCATTTATAATGGTTAAACTCAAATATCTCAAATTGGTAAATGTAATAAATTATTTACAAGCTGCAAAAAATTTGACAAATTAAATTATCTAACCAATGAAACCAAGTTTCTTAGGATTTTTGATAACAAATAACAAAGGTATTGCCATTTTTCTACAGAAAAACATTATTTTTAACTCCGTTATTTGTTGTCAGATTCTGACAGACTTGGTAACATTGGTTAGATAATTTAATTTTTTGACTTTTTTAATAGTTGTTAAAGTTTGATAGCTTTTACCGATTTAGAGCAATTTGAGTTTTAAAATAAATTTAAAATGGTCGCCTTTTTGAAAATATTTACCAGGAAAAAATATTATTTTCTCTGAAAATGAAAGTTCATGCTAGATATGAACTTTATACAATTATCAATTACTGAAGTAAAAGTATTAGGTGTGAAAAACCAAAAGGTGGATGTGGCTTAACAAAGCATTTTAGGACATATGTCCCCATGAAAATTGTTGTTTCTTCTGATCGAAGGAATCACAACACAACGGAAGAAAGTTTCCAAACACCTGGTAACTGTTTATTTAATCAGACATCCAAAAATGCATAAAATTGAGTTATAATGCAAGGGATTTAGTTTTAGTAATTTTTTTGATCAATAAACAATCAGAGAGTAAACCAGAGATTTAATAAGTGTATTTTTAAACAAGAAACTAATATAATTAGTTTTTATAAATCATTATATTAAAAAGGTGTGTAGGGATGTCAGGGCCGCCCACGGGGGGGACTAATGGCGCAAGTTGCGCCATTAGAAAAAATTTTGGGGGGGAATGAGATTTTTGGGGGGGAAATGAAAAAAGCTTTTTTTAATGTTATAAGTACTAATTTGCAGTAGTTAAACAATGAATCTTATGAACATGTCAATACAAATTAGGAGAGTGCCTGTCCTGTTGTTCTGGATCAAAACACGTAGGCCTAATGTTAGCCCCCCAATCTTGACGATTATTGCGGCATAGTCGGCTAGGTACTCCGTACCCCTCCCCATTGTTGACCTTTTCTCTCAATCACTTAAAGTTTCGTCTTTTCTTAGTGGTCTAGTGTCTTTATTTTATTGTACGCCGTTTCCGCGGTTCCGCGTCTCTGGCGACCACTTGACTGTCAAAGAATCGTCATTAAGAGAACTGATATTACAAACGGCTCGGCGAGAGTATAGACCTATATCATCTCTGAGTAATGCAATGGGCAAAATCGACAAAGGGAATTCCTAAACAACATAGCCTCTAAGGCCACAACGGTGTTCATAACGGTCGTCGAATGAATGAACTTATGATTATTTCTAGCTTACAAATTTGTTACGCTAGAATGCATGGTGAGGTGCCGTGAACTTATAAACACAAACTTAAAATCAAGCCTTAAATTTAACAAAATAATAAAGTTCATTAACCACTTTTAAAATCTCAGTTGTTACTAAACCAAACTATGGTTACAGTTTGAGAGAAACTTTAGATTTCTAGGTTTCATAGTTAGTCTCAAAGTGTCTCAAAGTGTGTAATAGAATAAATTATTATTTTATATAATTTAATTTAGATTACTTGATAAAAAAAGCTAGCTAGCCAACAAGTGAATGTAGGCCTACCGTACTCCAAACTGTTTTTCAGTATGATGTTTTATTGCACTAAACACGTAGGCCTATATATGCTGAAAATATAGATGTCTTAAACCAATAATGAAACTTAAATTCATGCCATAAAAGAACATAGCATGTTCACGTATGTTCAGAAGGTAAGAACAAGCAAATACACGGTAGGCCCTACATACAATACCAGGCCTACAAGCCCAATATCTCTATTATTTTTCAATCTGTCTGTCTATATGTAGGCCTTTGCATTTTTAATGAATCACTTATAAATGTTTATCGATTCGTGCTACGGAATTAAAACTTGGCACAACTGCTACATATTTTAATATCTGTATTTGGTTGTTTGTTGTACATAAGCCAGCTATTTATTATGTTTTTTGAAGTGTGATCTTAAAAAATATATAAATTGCAAGCAGACTATTTACTGAACATTAGGTAAAAATTTCACGTCTTTAAGTTTTACTGTTTTTGAGTTCTGCTCGCTTAAAGTCCACCATGTCACTTAATTGTGGCGAACGCCGCGGTCTTGACACCAGTTAAGTTACTATACTACAAATAATTACTCAACTACACGTTACACACACTATTTGCATAGTGATTAGCTGTGTGTGTTATTTTAACTGTAAATAACCTTTGTAAGTATTTCTGATCTATATGTCAATAACAAATATAATCTAACCACTACAGCGAGCTCTAAACTTGGCTGAGTAAGTGTAGCTGGCTTGATGACGAGGCCGTGAACGGAAGATGCATTTGCCGCGATCATCGATGGCGTGTGGCTGACTTTAAGCAAGCAGAACTCGAAAACCGTAACTTAACTTAAAACTTAGAAACGTGAAATTCTCACACAATGTTCGGTGTAGTGTCGTTTCGTCCAGTGTCGTTTCGGACAAGTGTCGTTTCGTACAAATTCCACGAACATATGGTGAGGGGTAACTCTCTACCTGACAACTAATGGCGTTTCGTCCAATAATCAGTATATTATTATTCAGTAATTATTATTAATATTATTATAGTAAATATTATTCTTTCAAATGATGCGTTTTTATGGCCTTAATTCAAAAAACCCTAAAGATAAATAGTGGCTTATGTATAACAAAGAAGTGCCCTATATACTCAGACAAATTTAGACATTTCGAACTTTTACTGTTCCAAAATGGCCGTAATTTAAAATTTTAAGAGCTAAAAATCCCCAGAACTATAAAAAATTAAATGATTAATTTAAATTACTTAACAAAAATAACAAGATTGTAACTATGAAACAAAAAAGACGTAGAATAAGTTAATTGACTTTTTTTACAAAAATGTTTGCTGTGGAAATGTGCATGAATTCATAGGTAAAAAAACCCCTATATTATCTCAATTTTTTTTAAATGTGCAACTTATGCTTATATGCTTAGCTAAAATAAATACAGTATTTTCAAACAGATTTCCACTTTGGAAGAGGGCGGTATATGTTTTTGGGGGGGAATGCGCCATCACCTTTAGGGGGGATGGGCACCCCTGAGGGATGTTTAGGGCTACCTAAACACAATCAAGGAAAATATTTACATTCCAACATTCAGAATATTTTGAAATGTGAAAAGAATAAGAATTTTTTTTTATTATGTTGCATTGAAAAATCTTAATCACTTTACAGTGAACTGTGAATAGCGAGAGATTATGGGTGGAGGAGGATCAGAAAACATGATCCTTATTGGTGTCCTGTCGTGTCAAGTTATTGGCAACTTGTCACACGTTGTTGGTGCTGCCGTTGTTACGTAACCATTTGCCTCCGTCGTACAAGCGCTCATCACTATCCATTAACAGTGTTCAGTCTAATGCTTGGCACTTGAAAATATGAAAAATAAAATGTTTTGCAAGCCTTCAATTTCTCTAGGTGTTTGGATATTACATGAAAGATAAAGAATGCTTCAAGAGATTACTACTTAACTTATACCAATTGTTCTGAAATGGACATATTTGATCTTTTAAATGAAAAATACCCAATAGAAATCAAGCTTTTTATTAAATCTTATTTATTTCAAATACTTATTGAAACTTTTATTTATTTATTTATTGAACTTTTATTTATTGTTGATAATACATTTTGTAGATAGTACAATTTCACAAGTCTTTACAGATATTCGACATAGTTGAGTACTAAATTAAACCTTACATTATTTGCAGCATTTTTGTAATATGTGCATATTCAATTTAATTCAGCTCTTACATCTTCATATATCACTACTAAAAAGCTTAGAGAACTCAAATAGGTAAAAATGATTCGTCACATCAAACACATTACGTGACCTAAAAGGAACTGAAATCTCATTACTTACGGTATTTTATGTGATTTGTTGTAAGACATACAAATCCCAATAAAGAGAATGTAATTGTATCTTTTATTTAAAACTTTGATATCAGTGCTGTATTGTAGATAATATTTTTTCATTTTTTTATAATACTACAGGAACATTTATTTTTCTTCCAGCAGCAATTTTCTTGCAATCAACCAAAATCTTGGATCCAGATATTGTGATTGCAAAATTGATCAAACTACAGTAACTAAAATTGATCAAATTGAAATAACAATTAATTAATAACAACTTTGATTTACCAAAATGTATTATTTGTGTATTCTCCGCTATGAACACACCTAGTACAGATGTAAACTGCATGTAGACCGTACGGGTGCGGGGTGGCCAGGCAGGCCAGACAGGTGGTGAAAAGCTCGTAATGTACAATTATCCACATTAGCTGACTGTTACTTGCTAATTAATAGTTTTGGTCCTGTTCTCCTGGAAATAAAACGCTAATTGTCGACAGTCCGTGTCAGTAATGACCGCTTGCCCACGGTGCCAGTTATTATTTAAAACTGTTCCAAATTCATAGCCAACTCACCTGATGTATATCTGTAGACAGGTGTGTAGTTGGCTTGTCTTTCCATTTATGGCTTATAATCCTTAATTAGTGAACGTGTAATTACAACGTTTTTGGACAAGGTTAAAATTATAATCATGTTTTTTAAAATAAAGCTTGAACATGAATATTGTATTAAAGTAGGCTATTGCTAATTTCAATTGATTATATTTTGAACATTATAATTTATGTTTTTGAAAAAATAAGATTTACAAACCAAACCAAATTTTTTGTCAGATATACTCTAGATTATTTTACACCTCACCTCCATACAACTTGGTCGATATTGTCACCTAATCTGGGTAGCACATTTTCAAGCGCAATGTTAAGTTCATTCTATCTTATTTAAACATAAATATTAGAGACTTAGAAAATATGTTCATTGTTTAGTCTGGTCAAAATATGTTGCTGTTTAAAAGATAATCTTTTCTATTAGATTCATGATGCCTACTTCTAGGTATTAATTTATATTTCTGTTAATCTTTTTCCTTTACTTTTGTTTAGCATGTAGACTACTTCTTGTCTTCTTTATTTTGTTCCAAGTTTCCAATTATTTTCTTCTCTAAAACTTTCACTTAAGAAATGTATGTAAGGGTTAATTGTATATTTCTCAAACTCATGAATCTATTGCCTATAATGAGAACTCAACTCCTAGTACAGTAATATTAACCTTTCAGCGGGCACACACAGAGTTTTTCTCCGCACGTGTAGTTTTTGTTAAAATAAACATTGATAATGGGTGTCCGGCCTAGTATTTTAAGTGCCATATTCGGGAATCACCTTAAGTTATCTATACCCCCTGCCCACCACTTAGTTCCTTGTTATTTGTCATTCAGTGATGGTGTGTGAGTTCGCGGAGGTTTTTTTCTGCGTGCGGCTTATTTTGCGAGTGCTCAGTACGTAGTTTATTTCTTCTTGAAACTTTCTGTGTTATAGGTTATTGTACATATGTATAAGTATGTTTTTATGCATAATATCACTAATAATTATTTTCAAATATAATTAGTCTCCATTGATGTATAATTGTATTAATGCTGAAGAAAACTTTGCATGCGCCCTCCCCCGTAACAAGGTGATACCTATTTTATAGTATAAAATTACTTACTATGTATAATTGAAATTTTAAACCTATTAAGTTAAACAATGGTTTCAACGATGAAATGTGTTTCCTGATGAAATTCATCAAAATTTAATTACAATACAGTATTTTGTTATAAAAACATGTAAAATGGGTTAAATTTGTGCAAATTTTTGTTGCGGAGCAAAACTCTGCATTCACCCTCTGTCGTTTTACGGGTAAAGCGCCCACTCGAGGGTTAAATATTTCATCCAAAGCACAGTTATTATTAATTACTGTAAAATATCTTATCCGCAACCAACGATTCTGTTGCAGAGCCTCCTTCCGCTCCTCAGAACCTAACGGTGAACTTTGTAGACCAGTCTACGGTGATCCTGTCGTGGACGGCCCCCAGCTTCCTTGGGGGCCGGGGGGACACGGTCTACAGGGTGGAGTGTGACGCGTGCGGGCCCAGCGTCATATACTCACCCAGCACGGTACGACACAGATAAATGTTGACACTACTGGTCGAGTGCTAGCGGTTTACAAACTGCTTTTTGCTTCAAACATCATTAAATCCTAAATAGTCTACTTCATTCCAAATGATTTCAAAGAGACTGGAAAACTTCTGGTTTTCAATCAATGTTATGAGTTATGATGTATTTAAAATTACGCCATTGTTTTTGGAGTTAAAGTATTTTACATTCTCTTAACACCTTGGGTACATATTATCTTGAAATAAAGTTACATCGAGAGATTTTATAGTACCATACCCTATGGAAAACCCAAAAGAGCTCTACGAAAAGAGCTTAACTTTGGGTAAGGGATGTTAATAGTTATGTTTGTTGACATTATGTTTACAAGGTAAATAGGATGGAATTGGATGAAAATTTTGTGCTCTAAAACCTAGAAATTTTTGCATATCAGATAAAACAAAACATGAGTTAAAGAATTTAAATTTCATTAATTTTATGTTTAACTAGACTCTTTCTTTAAATTTATTTCAAACACAAACACATTAACACATTGTGAAATGCTTCGGTTCATTTTAATTTTTTGATTGATAGAAAATTGTAATTAGTTTTTTAAGGATAACTTTTTCTATATCTACCTCAATTTCGTGACTAATACTGAATAATAATGTCATTAAGAGAACAATTGTGTAATAATCTTAAATCTTCTTATAAAAGCAATGAAATTAATTTAAAAAAATGTTTTATTCAATTTCAGGACACATTCAACGATACCAAGATCACGATATCGGGTTTGAGCCCCGTTACAACATATCGGTTCCAAGTATTTTCTGCCAATGGAGTGAGTGATATGACCAATGAGCCAGGGGAGTTTGTTGACATCACAGTTACAACGGAGGCATCTGTCATGTCGGCAACTGTAAACAACGTGAGGACAACATCCGTCAAGGCTTCCGAGATTACCCTCACGTGGGACCCTCCCTTCACTCCAGACTCGGATATGGACTCACCTGACCACGTCGAGATGTATGAGGTAAAGGAGAAATCAAGTTTATATAACTGTGAAGTTCTCTGATACCAACCTTTTTTAAAATTAAGCGCCTATGCTCTTTTATTTATTTTATCAAATTAATCTCAATAGTTAGCGTTTTAATGCATTTTATCGGTGTCTTCCAACATTTTTGTTGTGATCTACCATCTGTATAGCAATAGTTAGTCCCGAACTCTAGGGTTATAATACAGTTCTTTGGAAAATATATTGTGAGAAATCTAATTAAAACATTTCTAAAATATCAATGATTTTTAAGTTGGAATCAAATAGTTTTTCCATTAGTTTATATGCGTTCATAAAACTTTCACCCATCTTCCCCTTTTCATTTGACTCAATTTGAATTGTCAGATAATTTTTCTGCCAATCAGTCGTTAAGATATGAGATTATATTAGGGTAACCAATCTTTGAGGTCCTTGTTTTTCAATACTTGAAAACAACAATTCAAAGTATTAATAATATAAATTATTCTTTGCGACTCTGATTCTGGTTAATTATTTAGTAATGAGACTGAGTAGTTTACCATGAACAATTTGTTCTATACACTTGCAATTGAGAATAAAGTCAAGTAAGTATTGTTATGAGTGTAGATAGTGCGTAAACGCTTCTAATATTTTATTACTTCACTCATCCGCAGGTTCGATGTTTCTCACGGCATGAGGAGATCAATGCCACCAGCAAGATGACTACAGAGAACCGCATCACGTTCACGGGGCTGCGGCAGCGCACGGAGTACGGCTTCCAAGTGCGGGCCAAGACGACGCATGGCTGGGGAGACTTCAGCCCCACGGTGTTCAAGACCACGGGCCAGGTGTTGGGCACAGGTGAGGGTCACAGTTAAGTTGTCATAGGAGTTTACCCTCCAGTGTTAAACTCTCCAGTTATGTCCAGGGCCATAACTTTTCTTCTGTCCTTGGGTGTTGCCACAGTCGGTGGTTTGCAAAATTTACACCCAGCTGACAATTTGTAGGGTTAAGACCTGCAAGGATACTCCAGTTGAACTCTTATCCCAGGAATGCATTTTTGTGTGCCAGGTGATGGCCTAGATCTGTGCTTATGTCTTTTTCTCTCTGATTCTTGGATATGGAATGATGATAGTTATGTATTTAATTCAATTGTTAGCCTGATTCAAATAGTTTCTGGAATACTGAGTTACAGCTGTTACTACTTGCATTCATCCTAACTAATGTGTTGGATAGTTGATTCTTGTATAACAGATTCAGCATGAGTTTTTAATTCATCAGATATTATGCTTTTTTTGGCGACCAATTATGGTTATTTTCAAACACTTTTTTAGCATGATATGTGTTGTTTGTCATCAGAAATGAAAAACAAACGTCTACAACACCCAAAAATATATTTACACTTTTAGTGGAAAGAATACAGACGGTAAATATATGAAAAGATGGATAATGGCAATCGATTTCCGTTTTTTGCAGATTATTGTTTTGATTCTCTCTTTGGGCTTGATGATGATCGGTGTGTCCGGTCGAAATCGATTGCCATTATTCATCTTTTCATATATTTACCATCTGTATTCTTTGGAGTATAAGTGTAAATATATTTTTGAGTGTTGTAGATGTTTGTTTTTCATTTCTGGTTATTTTCACGATTATTGATGATATAATTAAAGACATACTTTGAAAATAAGGTTCTTAGGAGTTTCTAACTTAGAGGAAAAAATTTATTCCATTTTCCAATTTTCTTCACCGCCTCTGCAATATAAATTCTTCGAATTGCTTTAAGTTTACCCTCAACAAGAACCGCTTTTCATTCATGGTTTCGCAGTGTGTACATGCAGTCAAAAGCAGACCAGCAGTTGGGAATCAGATATTTAATTCCTCTTGCCACTCTTATTTTTGAGTTAATACTTATGCTGCCTCTTTAATCACATAAAGGTACGCAGTTTGTAAAGCTAGGTTTACACGTGAGAGTTTTTAACTCTCACAGAGTTTTTGCTTGTGATAATCGTCATGTAAACGGTGCTGATAGCAAGCTCTCCGACCCTAAAGGTGAGTAACCAAATCTCTTCGAGAGCCACGAGTTGAGGATTGTCATGTTAACTTAACTGAGGGTAGCTCGCTACCACTCTTACACACAAAAAAAAAAAAAAATGTCAAGACAGTTTAGTCGACTTGAGAGTACTCTCCAGCAGCTAAGGAATGCCATATAAAAATGACAGCCAAAGAAAATCCTATAGTGATACTACCTGGTGGAGTTAGTTTATTTTATATATTTAGCTAGCGAGTGTAAGCTATAAACTCTCGGAGAGACTCTCACTGCTTTATGTGTAAATGCTTCTGTTAGCTATTTTTACAAACCTGTCAGACAGTTCTCGAAAGTACTCGTAGCAAACTTTCTGAAAGTAGCTATCTTAGAAAATTGGCCTGTAGTGTAAACACTTCTGTGAGTAACTTCGGAGAGTACCAAACTCTCCGAGAGTTAAAAACTCTCACGTGTAAATCTAGCTTAAAGAAGCGTGTGATGGTGAAAAATGCATATATTTGTATGCTGCAGGCATAAGGAATAACAGATTGAAGGCGTTAGAAAATGCAATTTGTTTTGATTAAATAAAATTAAGAACATCTGTTCGGAGTAAAGGGATTTCGAATGTTACCTTGCCAGATGAACGAGAGTGTACTGTAGTTCTATTTCTAGCTCAACTCCTTAAGTGTGCCTTACTCGGTCACAAATACTGAAAAGGCAAAAGCAAGTATATTGAATTCCCCTGTCAAGACTGAGTAGTGTCTACGATGAATATGTGTTAATCTAGGGAGTCATAGGAGTTATAAGTGATAGTTACATTAGCTACTATAAATAAGGATTTAGAATCTACTATTGCCTTTATTTGTGAGGGAAATGTCTGATTAACTCAGTAACAAAAGCTAGATAGCTGAATGGTTAAAGAGCTTGCCTGAAAGAAGTTAGTGCTCATTGATGTTTTGAAACTGGACCAAGCTGCCTTTGGTTATTGGGCTATTAATTAGTGATCCTAACATACTAATGAACTGCTTTTTGTCAGTAACAAAGCTACACCTCATATGATCCATTACATTCACCCTACAGTCATACTAACCTTAAAGTAAGTGGTTATCACGCTCGCCTTTGAAATATCAGTGGGTTTAAAGTTTGAATGTATCCAAGAATTAGATTGTGGAATCAATTATTGTAAACAAAATTTATGAAGACTAAAACAGCAAACTCACTCTAAACTTCCCTCTAGTCTCGTTAATAACACATGTGGAGTCAGGATGTAGATTCCAATTTTTCACGTTGTCCCACTGTCAAGAATCTAACCAATCACAATCACTGAGAGTTATTACAGCTGGTTATTGTCTCATGTCAATTTATGCAATTTTTTGGCATTTTCATGAACAAATATGCTTATTTTGACATTTGAGATGTAATGAGCAGTGCTTGCAATGGAAACTTGGAGAATTAATACGGTTGTCAGCGCTATTATATTCTCTGAACTTCTAGGGGGATATTGAAATAACGACTGATTATTAACAGGAAATTTTAGATGGTAGGATGGGATTTTTTCCTGTTGTTGGAAATAAAACTTTGTCTTTTGACAGCACATTCATTTTGAACTGGTAGAAGGGGAGGAAGCTGCAACTGTTGCCAATTACCATTTGGTACATTTACCAGAAATCATTTTTAACTTTAATATGGACAGTATATTTAAAGGTTTGGCCGTGGTTATAAAATCCATATACCTTGTGGTTGAAACAACGAGATTCAATCAGTAAAAAGCGGAAGTTGACCCTCAAGCAATAAACAAGTGTTTTTGCTTGGCTCCCCCACAAAATTTCTTAAGACTCTATCTTTGTTCCCAACTGTAAATTTTTTCTAAAAGTTTTTACAGACATTTTTTTAGAGTATAACATTTGTATATTTAAACTTGTTTCAGCTTACATCGGAGATGAAGACAACATGCAAGTAAGGATCATCGCTGGGGCGACCGTTGCTGTCGTCGTACTTCTTGTCATTATCATCATCATGGCTGTCCTCTTTCTCAGAAGGTTCGTGAAATACGTTAGGAAAACTTTGAAAGGTTTTTATCATTTTTGTAATTATTTGTACCTGAAACATATACAAAGGATCCCATTAGAGTACCACCAAACCATAATTATATGGTAGCACAAAAGCGTCTAAGTAAATGATGTGACGGTATACCATTACATAACCTTAAAACAGTTAATACGTACATCAATGTTCCATAAAAAGATTATTTGCATTAAAGCAGAAGACAGGAGTTTCTTGAATTGTTACAAATAACTACATTAATATAATCTGTTGGAAACATTTTGTGAGAATGGTGAGAAGAATTAAGCTATTGAGTCAGTTTCTTAAATTATAGTTATCCAATGAGAAAGAGTCATTTGTATATTAATCCTACACATGGCTTACATGTTTTTTGTTGTGTTGATCCATTTAGTAAAGTTACTTTGTCAACTGACAATGTGAAATAACTTGTACATTGTTGTTGATTACATTCTCCCTAGCCATTTATATTTAGCTAGGATTTTTTTTGCAGACTAGATTAGGAAATATAGCTTAATGTGTATCAGCACTAAAGGTAAAAAATATAAAGATAAAAGTCAGTGTGGCTAATCAAAGTTAGTAGTTTTGTGTTAAGTAATGAGTGGTAAATAGACACATTTTTATGCTCTTGATTAATGAAACAGCAATGCTGTTTTTCAAGCAAAAATTTTTGTTTTTTTTTTTGCTTTTTTTATTTTTTCTCAGTAAGAAAACATTTTGAAAACAGTAAGAAAACATCTTTCTATTTAAAGAACTCATCAATAGTACATAGAGGAAAATAGTTAAATTCCGGAAAATTTATCTATGGTGCATAAAGGTTTCTGTTTTTGCAGCCGAACCAACGACGAATGCAACAAAAAGCAGCCGAGTGATTGTGACACCCTCGAGTACCGCAATGGGGAAGGTAAGTTAGAGACAACTTTTTTAACAACTACCACTTGACACCTTTAAATGTCTTACCTTCACTAATACAGTGCTTTTATACATTGGTTTTCTTAATATTTAGTCATATATTGTATGATAACAATATGAAAGTTTGTGAATTGTAAAGGTTTATAATTAAAGTTTAATTAATAATATCTCTCAATACTACAAATATTATGGAATAACTATTATTCTTACTTTAACATGGATATTTTTATTTGGATTTGCTTCCAAATATTTGTTAATACAGAACACCTTGAAACAGTAAAACCTAAAATGATTGTTGGCCCTACATACATTTTTGTATAAAATTAAGTATAATAAATAAGTAATTTTTATGGCTTACCTTTAGAAGTGGAATAATCTTAATTCATGCTAAAATTACGGCGTCTGAAAAAATGACATATTGGTGATAAAATATTGCTTTTTTATTTCTAAAAATAGTTAACTATGAAGTTTAGTAAATCTCTGAAAATTAGTATACCTCTACTCTGGTTGAAAGGGATTTTTATCAAAATTTAACTTCTGGTTGTGTACGCAAATTCTAATTTGTGTAAATTTGACAAGAATTATTGCTATAATGTTTTTAGTACTGTACTCTTGTTTCCTGCGCATAGTCTTAACAAAAGGTCTTTTAAGTGTTTCACTTATGATAAAATGTCATTACCTAGATTTATTTTAGATAGCAAATTTCACATTCTCTATAAATTAATAATGTAATCTAGTCATCTGGTGTTCCGCAAAGTGACTACCCTGTATATTGTTACCTCGACACACTTAGACAATTGATTCCAAACCCAGTGTGAACCCCGTAGGGTTGTGTGCACTACCCCCACCTTACCCCATATCTTGTCTGTTTACGCTTCCCAGGATTAGTTGTCACGTACAGTAAGTCACCCCATCAAATACCTTGACTCTTCAATGCTTACTGCTTTCATTGTGTGCCAATAATGAGCTTTTGTCTATTGTTGTCTGAGAACTATTCAATGTGCGAATTAACTGGCGGTTTCTCATCCGTTAAAAATTGTCAGATTCTAATTGGATTTGATATTTTTATAAATTGTGTGGTTGTAAATGCAATGAAGAAAACCAGGAATTTAAACTTTTTTGTTAAATTTGTGAAATTGCCAGTTATTGCTTAATTTACTTTGCTGACATAACTTTTGCTTCGTTACTTTTATTTTCTAATTGAAACAATTGCTTAAAATATTATTTTGGAGTCATTTTAAATTACTTTTAAAGACTATTTCTCTTAGAAAATATTTTCTCTACATTTTATTTATGAAAATGTATTATTCATCAATAAAATGTATGGTACTTACCATTTTTACATAACAGCAGTGTTCCGTAAGGGACAATATAGAAGCTAAAAAAGCATTTGAGAGCCCCCAATTTCGGCTTCCTGCATGTGTGCATGTGCTTCTTGTTTTTAAAGAGTGCCATTGACAAACTAAAACTTATTATGTTAATGACCTCTTAAAATGTTTTTGTTCATATTTGAAGAGTGACTGGTTTGTTAAGAACCAGCCAACTGTATACATTTTCTTTTATAACCTCAATCCGATGGTAATAGTTAGTTTTTTACTAAATTTAAAAATCAACTACCGTAACCCAAACTTTATGAGTTTCATAATATATCAACTGTTTGAGGAATATTATTTGTTATTGTATTTTGCTGCATTTCAGTGAAAGAAAATATGATAAAATATTCTGTAATATTCACTAATTACTACTGTTGCAACCTAGGGCCTACATGAAATCATAACAGATTTAAGTAAGACTCATGTATCTTAAAGTCTAAATCTCTTTTATTCCAAACAGTATTTTAGTTTTGAGTAGCGAAGACAATGAAAAGCAAAATTCTTTGATTCAAGGATTCGGGGGTTGAAAGCAGTAGGGGAGTCAAAGACTGGGGTAAAGCAGGAGGACACTTAGCCCTCTCTTTGTAATTGGAGGGCGAAATTTGTAGCAAACGCTAGCAAAAGTTGAATTGTTAACTAACTATAAGAATCTTACCTTCATGTATTAAAAATATTTAAAGTATTTTAATTCAAAGTATGATTGTGCTCCGTCACAATGGGATTTTTCTAAATGATTTAGTGTACATTGTTTGTAGGTGCTTTTAGTAAGCTTTTAATCTGTGAGTAATCACTGTAGCTTATATTATTAGAAATTTTATATTAATTAATATATTTATATTTTTTCTTTGCATAAATATCGCACATAAAGAAGAGTATTTACTTGTTCACCATTTTTCATTCTTACTATGATTCAAACAATTGTAAAAATTCTTTCTTAACTTTAAGTTTATTAATAGTGTTTTTATATAATTTACTTTCCATAAAATATTCCTTAACATTTAGACCTTAAACAACTTTGAAGTTTTTAAATGAAATACTTCAAAGAAATCTACAGGAAGCATTATATTAAGCTTAATACACCCTTTAACACAACAAATAGGATTTGAACTATCTCAGGCCGAGTTTATTTGACATATTAGAGCTTAATAACATTTTGACTTTGACTATTCTTGATTTTGTTTTGAACCAATCTTTTAAGCCCTGGGGTTACCCCATTGTGTTTTATTTTTCAATTTTTTCTCCCTTTTTGAACATGACATGAGCAGATCAGAAGCACATGGACGCAGTGCATAGAGCAGTTAGCTGTTAGCCGCATGTTAGTGTTGTTGCATGAGTGTCGCTTGTAGTTGTCGTCAATGGGTCCGTGTATTTGTTTGCAGTGCACTGCAGTCTGGATAGCCCTCCCATAGTCCCCACCCATACCAGCAGCAGTAAGTAGCCCTACACTAGTCGGTTAAGTTTTAGATGTCTATGGCACTCTTATATTGCCTAATCGCAGTATGTGTTTACGCTTCATTTTTTTATGGTGCCCATTTTGTGTTGTTTAATCGGGATTTCAAATGGTGCATGTTATATATGTTTTGTTTTTGAAGCATTCAGATTTTAGTTGTACGCCAAGGTATGTACTATAACTGATGTTTATTCAAAAACCTCCTAACTTTATATAATATATTCAATGAAGAAAACTGGTTAAACCTGAAAATGCCATTATGGTAATAATAGTAGTTTTCATCACTAGGAGCAAAAGTGGGTCTTTTTGGTGCGCAATCGTGTTTTAAAAACGAGGCGCAGCCGAGTTTTTAAAAACGATTAAGCATCAAAAAGACACTTTTGTTCCGAGTGATGAACAACGTTTTTTATCATAATGCAAAATTATACTTTTGATCGTTAAAAATATTAACTATTAAGTTGTATTTTCGAGGTTATATTTAAAAAGTAAGTAATATGCAGTGTTTACATTTCTGTTATTTACAAACAATGCTCTTTATAACGTTTGAATTTCAACATTCTGCTCCTCAACATTAATAAATCAATAATAATATACTTAGCAAACAGCTGACTTTTCAGTACTAGGACCTAAAAAATTCTCCAGATGATTTTTCAGTACTAGGACAAAAATTAATCGGTTTTGGTACTATTGAGAGAACAAAAAACAGGCTGATTTCGTGCAGAATAATAAAAATACTTTTAAGTAACTGATTATTTTAAATAATAAAGCGCTAAACTTTCTAGTTATGGATTATAATATGTAGGCCTATATTTTTCACTGTAGATGAGGCAAAGCATATCAAAGACCTTCATTTTTGTTAGGTATCAGTGCGGAAATATAATACTATGCTAGCTTTCATCAAATCACTTAAAAGCTTAGTGGAGGCTTTAATAAATGTGATATTTATTTTTCAAATATTTTTATACTATTTTGTGTTTTAAGCATTTATAGTTTTTATATAATTGGTGGTAAGACCTAAATAAATAATGAAAGATTCAGAATTATTAAGGATTGTTAAATTTCATAATTTTTATAAATGCCATTAAAGTAATGTTCATCAGACTGGAAACAGGGAAACCTGTGGACAGGTAATATTGAAAGCAACCCATTTGAGAATTTTCCAGTTTTAATTTTTATGAGTGCCGATTCCGTGGCATTGAAAGTAGAATCAAAAGCGTCGTCAACAGACGAACATCCACTCTGATGGCAAGAATTGTTTTAATTAAAGCACTCGAGTGACGGTCTCGTTAAGCAGCAAGGGGATGAAGAGAGGGTTGTATGGTGGGGGAGGGGGAGAAGGGTGGCGGTGAATGAACGGCCAAGTATCAGTCTCTCACGAACCCTCCGACTTGGCTTGTGTGGGGTGTGCAGTTTTCCAAACAGTCATGGTTAATTTTGTGATGAAACATATTAGTGTTGTGATTTAATCCAAAGTAAGTTGCATTAAAGTTTTTACCGCAGTGATTGACAATGCTTAGTTTGATTATCGTAAATTTGCATGTAGTGTTTTTGCGAATAGGTTCAAAACAAAGCTTTTTTTGTAAAGAGGAAGCAATATCTAGCAGTGGGTGTTAAGGATTGTGAAAACTAGATTTTAAAAACAATTTGGCAGACTTTTTAAACACAACCACAGTGAATAATGTACTGTTGAGTAAAACAATTCTATAAATACAGTGTGATTGAAAAGTCCCGGAACGGTAAAATATTTTTTTTACTATTGTAGACGAAGTAATGAAACTTGGTATACCAATAATAGCCATAAATATCTACTCTTTTAAGCTATTATCACTTTTTTATCCCTTAAGGGGGACGGCCCATGAGGAGTCAGTCAAAATTCTTAAATAGCAGCATAGGTCAAATTTGGTATCAAATTAAAGATCTCACTTAGCAGAGTAAAATGCCGCAAACTAGACTTCAAATGGATGACCGAGACAGAAATGGCAGGCAAACAAAATTTCCATTAAAATCATATATGGGTAAAACTTAAAATGCAATAACTTTCTTAATACTCAACCTTTTGAAGTCGGGTTTGTGGCTTATTACTCCAAATGCAAAGACATTTGAAATGGTGTATGATGTGACAAGGGCCAAAGCATATTTCTGTAAGACTTCCAAGAGGGACATCCTTTGAATGGTGTGTAAATTGAATCTTCTTTGGCCCATGTCACATCATACACCATTTGAAACGTCTTTGCATTTGGAGTAATGATTCACAAACCTGACGTCAAAAGGTTGAGTATTAACGAAGTTATTGCATTTTAAAGTTTTACCCGTACGATTTTGATGGGAACTTTGTTTGCCTGCCATTTCCGTCTCGGTCATCCGTTTGAAGTCTAGTTTGCGGCATTTTACTCTGCTAAGTAAGACCTTTAATTTAATACAAATTCGACCTATGATGCTATTTAAGAATTTTGACTGACTCCTCGTGGGCCTTCCCCCTTAAAGGATAAAAAAGTGATAATAGCTTAAAAGAGTAGATATTTATGGCTATTATTGGTATACCAAGTTTCATTACTTTATCTATAATGGTTAAAAATATATTTCACCGTTCCGGGACTTTTCAATCACACTGTATATATTGTTTAAATAACCTTTAATAATAATGTTGAAAAAATTTCAGCAAAGGTTACACTCAATGAGATTTTCTTTGTAGTTTGTTCAATACCTTAATTATTATTACATAACGTTTTTCATTCAATAAATGTTTTTGCTCACCAAAAAAAGTAAAACTATGTAAAAAACAGTTTCAGAATCTTATTGCTTGAGTGCTTCCAAAACATTTTAAACCGCAAAGCTTTCATCTTGAACAAACTGAATCCAACTTGTATTTATTATTCAAAGTTTACCCAACGTCTAGAGAGTATTCAACATTAAGCTTGTTGACTTTTGGTAAAACAATCATCCTTGTATATCCAGGATTGTTTCAAAGTCTACAAATATGTCTTCATTCTCTGGTTTCATTAATGAAATGGTTTTAACATGCAGTTAATTAGATTAATCAAGTTATTAATTTACAAGTACAGTATAACTTTGTTTTTATTAAAAGAGGAGTTCAGTAACTTAAATCATAAAAAATATTAGTTTTGCTTGAACAAATAAATTTAGACCATCAAAAATATTTTTAAAGAATTAATTAACTTTTTTGGATAAATTGGTATTAATTTTTTACCAGTGGAAGAAAAGCAATTTTGTGTTCTCACAACTTAGTCGGAGCATATAACAGTTTTCATATTGTTTGTTTTAACTTAAAAAGGCAATAAGAACTACACAATTATAATTATACCCTACAATTTTAAACCACCTGACATGTTTACCTTATTTTTGATTTAGTAGGTTTTGTCAACCACCAAGTTGTACCTTTCACCATTGTATTTGTGTTCTGTCTCACCTTGTTTCCGTGGCTAATGTTTCTTGTGTTACAGTGACGACGCCTCTCTTCACCCAGGTGGGGGCAACCAACTCCCGCACCTACATCGACCCTCACACGTACGAGGACCCCAACCAAGCGGTGAGAGAATTCGCTCGTGAGATCGACGCCTCTTACATCACCATCGAAGCTATCATTGGTATGTCAACTATAGTTGTGTTTGTAGTTTCTTTATGTTACTGTTTGTTATTAATTTTGTTTCATGATCAACAGTGATATAAAAAAAGTCTCTGCTATGACTTTTACTGAAATTCAACACTTGATAACTGTACTTAGGAGATTAAAATAATTAATAATTTTGTTTAATGATTAACAGTGATATATTCTCCTCTGCTGTGACTTTAACTGAAATTCAACACCTGGTAGCTGGACTTAAAAGACTTAAGTAATTAATTATTTATTTACTTTTAACAGCTCAACTACTAAGGCATAAACTAAGTTTTTAAGATAGTAATAATTTGTGTATTAATTATTTTCAAATTAAATTTTGAAAAGGAAAGAACTATTTCCACAGGAAATTTAGGTTCTTATTATACACAAATAGAGGCCGAAAACAAAATATTTACTGATTACATCCCGTAGGTGGTGGAGAGTTTGGAGACGTTTGTCGAGGGAAACTCAAACTTCCGCCCGATGGTCGGACAGAGATCGATGTCGCCATCAAAACCCTGAAGCCTGGCTCGGCGGACAAGGCCCGCAATGATTTCCTGACGGAAGCCTCCATCATGGGCCAATTTGAGCACCCGAATGTCATCTTCCTGCAGGGGGTCGTCACCAAGAGCAACCCTGTCATGATCATCACCGAGTACATGGAGAACGGATCTCTCGACACGTTCCTCAGAGTGAGTTCAAAACTGAAACTCAACGTTATCTTAGGAATCAAGATGGATTTTTAAATATTTTGTAAATTAATTGGACATGACAAATCTATCTTTTTAAAATTGGCAGAAGTTTCCTTCTTTCTCTTAACAAACATATTCTTACATTAAAGATGCATTAATTTTCCAATTAGTTGAGACTGAGTAAAAAATTTAGTTTGAGACACCTCTATTGGAGTATGGAAATAAAAATAACTCGAACAGTTTTAATTATTATATACTAAAACTTATTTACACAAAGCCCTTGAGGCATTCGTGTCACAAATATTTCTTTAAAAAGCAGTGCAAACCTCAATGACACTAGGCATGGAATAGATGATGTGATCTTTTGAACTGAAGACCAAGACACTAATCATAATTCAAACCAAATGTTTCAATAACAAAATGTCTTGGTGATAGTTTGATTAATCTTGCTCAAGGAAGTTGACAATACCCTAACTATGTTATTATAAAATAACTAGTAATCCAAAGCCTAAACTAGAGAATATGGTGGCATAACTTTCATTGATTAAACAACATCAGTTTGATAAAAGGTTGATAAAGTTTAATAAAATGAAGAAAAAATTGACACGAGAGGATCATTGTTACAACTCAATAAATACTATAATCAACTCTTTAAACCTTGGGGGATTCCCGCACACTTTTTTGTCCAATAAGTATAATCTGAAAGGAAATTCCAAAATGGTATTTTAACATAATCTTTAATTGGATTGCTAAGGAAAACCATGAGATTAGTATTGGTTTGGACTCTACTTCCTGGTGTTTTATGTTAACTGCTCATCAATTTTGTAACTTAATTTCTTTTAAAGAAATTGTGTTTCAGTTTTTTTTAAACTTCCCCTTTTTTTGACTTTAGTGGTTCTGTAACCCAGATGTTTGTCATTTCCCTTTCCGCCTATACAAAACCATCCCCTGTATTAACTTGTTTGACTTGTGTTCTGCAGGCCAACGACGGCAAGTTCCAAGTGCTGCAGCTGGTGGGCATGCTGCGGGGCATCGCGTCGGGCATGCAGTACCTCTCCGAGATGAACTACGTCCACCGAGACCTGGCGGCGAGGAACGTCCTCGTCAATGCGCAACTAGTCTGTAAAATAGCCGACTTTGGGTTAAGTAGAGAAATTGAAAGTACAACGGAAGGAGCTTACACGACAAGAGTGAGTTAAAATTTTTGTTTTACGTTAGAAAATATGTATATTTTTATTTTTGTAGATAATTTAAAAGTATTAGTTATTTTAATATTTCAAATGTTCTTTGAAAAGGTTACGAAATCAAAAAATGACTTAAGTGTTGGATTAAATAAAGATTTTCCAAGTTAGGACATTAAAAACAATTTGATATACTATTTTTTTAATTAAACTAATAAAAACTAAATTTCTGATTTGTGAACCTGATTTAGAATTTATTTTGGTTGTTGCTTGGATTTAGCTAAATTCAAAAACCAAGTTCATAATTTATAACTACAGTAGTTTATTTTGTTGTTAAGTAAATCTACTGTTTGATTTTAAACAATTTTTATTTATAATTAGTTCAAGTAAGCAAAGTCACTGAAATGCTTTAAGAGTTTTTGTAAAAAAAACTCATTTGCAATGTTCGTTGTAAGGTGGTCTAAGGGCTCCGCTCTCCAATACTGTCCTCGTAATTGGAAATAGAAATGCAGATGCTCCAATGCCATCTTCTCTAATTTGATATTTGATTTTTCAATATGCATACCGGTAGTTAATTTTGGATCTTTAATTAAATTTGTAAGTAATATCCTATGGTAATTTTTATTAATTAATACCCAAGATATTTACTAATCACAATATCATGATAATAACACAAGCTTTGTGCAAAGAGATATTAATTAATGCTGGTCTTTCAATAATTGTTTATTTTTGTTTTACTAATAAATTTGTTGTCCTGTAATTAATTTATAACATGCAGTTAAAAATGTGCCCATCATTTGTGTTTTACAGTATAAAACACAAATGAACCAATTGTATAAGTAATAAACTATGTTACTTCTCTTAATATATCTCTCTGTACTAATATATTCCAGCTCCAGTCTGAATAATGATGTTTTTTTTTATTTTAGGGAGGGAAAATCCCGGTGAGATGGACAGCCCCCGAGGCGATTGCGTTCCGCAAGTTCACATCAGCGTCGGACGTTTGGTCGTTCGGCATCGTCTGTTGGGAGGTGATGTCCTACGGTGAACGACCCTACTGGAACTGGAGCAATCAAGACGTTATCAAGTCCATCGAGAAGGGCTACAGGTAAACAGCCTGATTCTCATAAGTTAATGGTGTGGAATATCAAGAATATGAATAATTATTGATAATCACCTTTAATATAATCCATGAGTATAAAACAAGAAAAAAATGAAATAGTATTGCCTAAACACAATTTAGAGATTTTTATAAAACATCATATGCTGGAATAAAATTTTTGTAAGCCATCCCAAAAGAAATAATAAATGTACAAGATAGTATAAATTTTAGAATGTACTTAAAGAATTAATGATTGAAGAGGCATGCTACTCCTTTGAAGAATTATATTTGTAAAATACTTTTGTTGGAGATAGATTTTAGATTATTTACTGTTATGTAGGTCCTATTTTAATGATTAAAGAGATTGATTGATTGAAGTTAGATTCTTTCTTGAAACATTGACAAACTCAATGGTGTGTATTTTAAGGTGAGTATATGACTGAAGGGTGAGTGTGAAGAGTGTGATGGATCAGATAAGGTGTAGTTTTGTTTCTGACAAATAGCAGCTGATTCATTTCTCAGGATCATTAATTAACAGCCCAATGACAAAGGCAGCTGGGTCTATTATCAAACGATCAAAACACACTAACTTTTCTTAGGAGTGAACCAGCAACCTTCAGATTCAAAGGCGAGCTCCAATAACCACTGAGCTACCCAGCGAGTGAAATAACAGTGGTTAGGTTGTTAGTGTTAATTTTCTGTCTTGTGCACTTTCATGTAAATACTACTTTTGAAATATTTAATCTTGCAAAACAAGTGCAACACAACTACAGTAAAAGTATTGATGAAGTGCTAGTTACAGTACAAGTACTTATCCAAGTTAATATATACTTTATTAACAGTAAGCTGTTGTTAGAGATGGAGAGCAGTTATTTTGATATTTTTGTTTGTGCAGGTTACCAGCTCCTATGGACTGTCCGGAAGCTATTTATCAGTTGATGCTGGACAGTTGGCAGAAAGAACGAACCACAGGCCAAGCTTTGCGTCTATAGTGAAGACGCTGGACAAGCTTATCAGATGTCCGGACACGTTGCGCAAAATCGCTCAAAACAGGTACTGAGACTTGCTTCTGTCTAGTTTATGCTGCTTTCCGTATTATTTTTATTTGATCAAGGTATTTTTGGCTCATAATCTGATACAATTGTTAGGGCTTTCACAAAAATCTTACAAGATTACATTTGACTACTTTAAAACTATAAAATATTCAGAGTAATGACATGATTGATTTGCAGTTAATTTCATTGTATTTTATTTTTGAAGGATGAATATGGATTTGAATGTAACAAATGAACCAATTGATATACATGGCATTTTCTAACCTCAAACTATGGACAAGTTATGTCTAGAAAATATAAATAGTTCAATTAATTACTCACTTTCGTTGCAGTATGTGAATGTGACCAATTGTTTAAAAACATAAAGACTTCTATTTAGCTTTTCTAAATGCATTTTGTTAATTCAATTTATCCTTTGTTTATATTACTGTTAATTTGTCTTTCTCAAAGCAGTTTTGTTTGATATCATTAAATGTGGTTTGTTTGATTTGCTTGGCATTGTTCTCATTTTGGGTTTGCGTGTTTTTGTTTTCGGCAGACGCCCGCCCGCTCATAACCCCTATTACGTCCCCGTGACGTTTAGACCTCCTCACTGGGTTTCATTCCATCACGAGTAACGGTGCTGGATTAGTTTTTAACACAATCTCACTCTGTTTATAAGGTACGCTGATCACCCTGGCTTTCACCCTAACGTAGAGTATGGTATTCGATAAGGGGAGACAATCTTCTATGTTCTTTTCATTTAAATTTACCCTAGTATGGCAGGCTAAGTGCAGTCTATAAATTTCATTATTAAATCTTTAATTTTAATTAATTACTTGTAATAATATAATACTTATGAAACTAAACCGTGCAGACTAGAATATTTTGACTATGCGTAAATTATAAAATAATAAAAAATGATAATGCCCTTAAACTCTTTCAAAATACTTTTTTATGTCCAAAGAACTTTTGAAAAAACACAAACATAAATACTTTAGAAATACAAATTAATAACAACACTGCCAAACCCAATCTGGTCCAGCTGGGCCCTGCCTGCTATGTTTGCATGTCCGCTTGCTTGCTTTCTTTTTGGAAGCGGTTTCAATCTCTTATTACTCTGTCATTTATTTTTCTCTTGATACTCTATGCTTATTGTTCTAAATTTAGAAGTTTGAATCGCTAATATAACTCAAAAACAGCTAGAAGCAAACCTACAATTTCTGGAAACTGCCTGGTGAGATTTTACTCAAGATTATGTCTTGATGTTAGTGCTAATAAATAATTCCCATGCAGTTGAAAATGTTATTTTAGCTTTGAACATTTTAAATTAAGAAATATAATTTAATTTAAACTTTAAGAATGTTGATTTACATTTCATTGTATTTAAAACAATATTATTTACAGCCTCCATCAGAAAAGTTAAAAAGAATATTAATCTTGAATGAGTATAAATTATTTTTTAGGTTTGCTTCTATATAACTAAAAGGACTACTCATTAGAAGGGACTTGTAAATTGTGTTCACAAAATGGTACTAGATGAAGAATTTGATTGTCATAATATTTAGTTTCTATCAGTTAATTGTATTAATAAATCTTGGGCTTAGCCCAAAAGATTCATAAATCTGGTTGCACACACATTATTTTTGTTGATCATGGAGTAAAATATTGCGTGATTGTGTTCCATTAATGGTTTCAAGTAGTGGAACCATTGTCATTTAGACTCCTAGTCCTAAACACTCTCCCTACAACCATTGATTGGCAAGGCTTCATCTCTAGATAGTTGTTGGACACTTTCATTGAAGACTTCTGGTATGCTAAATCCATTTACCTAAGAAGGCTTATACTCTGTTTGGTTTAGTACTTCATTAGTTGATTGTATTCTTTTACATAAACTATTGTTTTAACTATTGCTTTGGTTGCCAGAAACCAATTAGATTGGTGAGAACTGCCAAAAGTCAATGTAATTGGCTCTGTGCTTCCAGCGGGCCAATCTCATTGCGGAGACACTTGGATATATATACAACCGAACGACTACTCAGATCTTTTCCTTTCATTTAACAACATTGAGTTGAAGGATGAGAGAATTGTTATTTGTTTGTTCAATATCAAAATATCGCAAAATCGATTTAAAAAATATTTTTAACCATGAACACCTTGGGACATACTTAAAGTAAATACCTGGTCCTTTACAGTAGGTAATACAAAATGGCTTCTGGCAGCCAAAGGTTTAAGTGGTAAGAGATGTATCTTTCGTCAGGCAACCATTTGGAGATGGAGGATTGTAGCGTTTTAACGTTGTTTAGATGTACATTTTACTTTATGATAAGTCACATTGTCAATATATGAACACAATAAATACCAATAATATCCAGTTAAATTAGGGATGGACAAGATTGGATTTTTAGTTCGAGACAAGACAAGACACACAGGATTTTTTTAATCCTCATAAAATTTTGAGACGAGATCGAGACGGGATTTCCCTTCTCGTACATAACAGAAAATGTGCATTCAGATTTTTAATCTGATTTTGTAACATTGTTAAATCCTGATTTAGATAATTTATGAAAAATTTAAATTATAACAGGCAAAACTGATTACAAACTTTTATTTAGAAACATCTTTAATATATCATTATAAAAACAAATATTGAGTATCTTATAACAAATAACCTATTAAACATAGGCTAAGATACGGTGATAAGAGTTAGGAATCAACATTCAAATTGCAACATTTACCAGACTGAAACACCAGTCTTATTTATTAGTTAAGTATCAAAGTACATTTTCAATCTTATCTTTTTTGGATGTCTGTTTTTTTGCTATTTTTTTATAAAAATTTCTCACACTAGTCACGCGTCACGCGTTGTTACGCGTGACGTTTTGTCATTGTACTTCTCGAAAATACAATGACAAAACAAAAACTGTTGTTAATGACAGTCATAATCATAACTATAATAGACAAAAGTTATTAATGAAAACTAAAAAACAAACTTTTAAGTACGTAATAGTTTGTTATGTAAATTTATGAATATGGAAAATTAAACACTTAACTTTACTTCAAGAGCATGTATTCCAGTATTAAGTTACTAGTAAAATCGGCCTAGTAATTCATAGATTATTTCTAGGTCTACTATTTTTTATGTTATTCACAAAATATAATCTGTCTTAAAAAATCTGGAGAAATAAAAATCTCGTCTTGTTTAACAAGATTTAAAATTTCTTGAAAAGTTAGAGAAATTTTGAGACCTGTCCATCCCTAGTTTACTCACGAAATAGGGTATGTTTTAATCAATTATTATAATAAAAAAAAGAAACTTGGTAAAAGAGGTTTGTAAACTTAAGTTTTTATAATTGAGACAAAATGCAGACTCTTAGGAATTGAATTAAGGAAAAAATACAGAATTCTTTGCTATTCATGATGAAACATTTATTTATGATTTATAAATGGTGTGTATTCAAAATCGCATCCAGTATTTTACTCTACAGTCAAAGTCCCTGTGTGCACCAAACCTCCAAATAACAGTAGAAATAGGAAATCCAAACACTATTCCCTTACAGAAAGCGAATCAATCAATCAATCAAAATTATTCACCTAATAGACATATGTAAGTATGTAGATCACTTTGGAATCTAGATCGCTTTGGAATCTTTCAGCAGATAGTAAAACAGCTGCCAAGTCCGCAATTGTGTATAACGTGGAACTTTACCTATTTTTTATCTTGAAGGCTGTTTAATGTGTAAGGTAATCTTGGTTAGAACAACTTTAAAGCTTTTAAGAACATTTAGAAACTTGTCTGAAAAGCTTTCGCCCTCCCAACTATTAAAGTCGTTAACAAAAGTTAAGTTCAAGTAAGATGGAATTAAATATCCACATTTTGTTTCAATAAAAGCTCAATACAAGAAATGTAGTGATGTGTATTATACATTACAGACTTCACATATACAGGGTGTCCCGGAACTCTCTGGAACCCTATTGTATATTTGTTCCTTGCATCGAGATAAGAAAAAAAACATTATACAAATAGGGGTCTAAAATGCTTCGTTTGGCCGCTAGCCGCCATTTTGTTTTTTTACACATAATAAATTTTATTTTCGTAACGGATGGTTACATTAAGTTCATATCTGGTATGACAAATTTTAGCTCCAAAAACCATTCAAATTTATCATTCAAAATTGATTTACGGCTGTGTAAAGTGACAGATAGACCACTTCTTCTCTCAACACTAAATGCTTTAGACAACTTAATAAGGTGTATCCACCAGGCTTTTGATGACAAAGACCTTGCTCAGGCGACTCTCTGTGACCTGAGTAAGGCTTTTGATTGTGTAGATTTTTCTCTCCTTACACATAAATTGTCTTTATATGGTTTTGACGGCTCACCCTTGAAATTTTTTGAATCCTACTTTAAAGGACGTAGGCAAATAGTCTGTATCAATAATAAATCCTCCAGTGACATCTTAGTCAAATGGGGAGTTCCACAGGGATCCGTCCGGGGTCCTCTGTTATTTTTAGTCTATATTAATGATCTACCTGAAGCAATAAAATCTAAAACAATCCTTTACGCAGATGATACTACCTTTTTAAACTTTAGTAATAATGTTCTGGAGTTGGAAAATCTCACCAGTAACACACTAGTGCATGCAACTGATTGGTTTATTAATAATGGACTAGTTCTGAATGAAGAAAAAACGCAAAACATAACATTTAATCTAAAACATTGTTCACAATCTGATAGTACCATTAGTAACTGCAGTAAATATGTTAAATTTTTGGGTGTAAATATCGATAGTAAATTGACTTGGGGCAATCATGTGGATTATATAAATACAAAACTATCTAGAGTAATCTATCTTTTAAGCCGTTTACACAGTGTTGTTCCAAAAAGATTACCTAAAAACAGCATATTTTGCCTATTTTCAATCAATTTTCAGGTATGGTTTAATTATATGGGGTAATTGCTCAAAAGTTCAAGAAATATTGATTCTTCAGAAAAAAGCTTTGAGAATCATGTCAGGAATATATACATTGGAACATTGTAGACCACTTTTTATCCAATTAGAAATCCAAACGGTTATCAATTTGTACATTTTTGATGTTGTTACTTATATTTTAAAGAACCCCAATCTAATAAAACCAAGTCATGAAATCCACAGTTATCATACAAGAGCAAAAAACCATACTTACATTAAATTTCACAGATTAAGCAAAACTATGAATAGTCATCTGGTCATTGCTCTGAAAATTTACAATTCCTTGGAAGGCTTAATAGATAGGTACTCAGAAAAACAGTTTAAAATAAACTGTACTCTTGGTTACTGAAAAAACCCTTTTATGATCTTGAAGAATTCTTTAAAATAAAGAACATTGCTTTTTGACACATGTCACATGTTACTATTAAGCATTTAGTATTAAGTATTGACAATTGTTAATGATTGTATAATCCTTACAACAAATAAAGATTTATTTATTTATGAGCCTTTACACTGTATATTTTCAAAATGGCGGCCATTTTAATTTTTCAAACTCAAATATCTGACAATCGGTAAATATTATAAAAAGTGTACAAGACACAAAAAAGTTGCTAAATTAAATTACCTAACCAATGAAACCAAGTTTGTAAGGAGCTGACAACAAATAATGGAGTTATCGCGATTTTTCTCCATAAAAACATTGATTTTGCATTATAATTAATGCAAATTAAGGTCATTTTAACAGAAAAATCGCAATAACTCTGTTATTTGTTGTCAGATCCTTACAAACTTGGTTTCATTGGTTAGATTATTTAATTTGGCAGCTTTTTTGTCTTGTAAAATTTTTATAAAATTTACCGATTTTCAGATATTTAAGATTGAAAAATTGAAATGGCCGCCAATTTGAAAATATACAGTGTAAAAAATTAATTTCTTTTCCTAAAAATGGGCACTGGTATGATAAAGGTTCATACCAAATTTGAACTTAATGCAACCATCCATTACGGAAATAAAATTTATTATGTGTAAAAAACAAAATGGCGGCTAGCAATAAACAAAGCTTTTTAGACCACTATTTGTATAATGTTTTTTTATTGTCTCGATGCGAGGAACAAATGTACAAAAGGGTTCCAGAGAGTTCCGGGACACCCTGTATAATATATTACCAAGTGTGTACTTACCGAATTCTGTATTAGAGCAGTGAATTACCTCGACCGTACAAGACGGACAAATTTAGGGATAGTCAATTGAGATAAAAATTTATCGTTAGAACAGTAAACTACTTCATTTAAAACCCACCATGTATACCCATCTAATTAAGCCAAATAAAAACTATCTACCTTAATGTTATTATGAAACAATGATTCAAAATTATATTGTTACTAATATCTAAATATCAATATTCTTTTAGTGAAAACAATTTTTTTTTTTGTTTCTAACATATAATGTTATGTACAATCTAACCTTGCACTGCAAAATTGGACTTACCCGATGTCTAGTCAAATTTAGGATGTGATATTATACTTTTATCACAGTCGCTTCATAAGAGAAATAATTAGGTAGGTAACGTTTGGATAAAACCTTCATTAATTAAAAATTTAATGAAAGTGTCGCCACAAAAGTTGAGGAATGGCCAAAAACAGCTGGGATGGTCGAGAGGGGGAGCTTTTCCAAAAACATTGAGCTTATGTTACATGTTAATTTTTATGGAATAGCTGATTATCCAATAATTTTAACTGAATAATAGTGCAAATTCATTCGTTAAGTTACGTAGTGAGGCTTATAGTCCTAACTCAATTATTGCCGTCCAATCCATTATTGTGATTATCAGTACACAAAACTACACTTATTTACAGCTGTACATTAACAGATTGTTTGAAGTGCTCAACTCAGTCCCAATGTTATCCTAATGGAAAAATTCTAAATTTCCATCATGTATAGAATGCTTATTTTAAGTCCGATTTTCACCAACTTTTGGTGAAAACAACTACAGACCAAGTCCTTACCAACGACATCAAAAACTAAATTGGTTGAAAATTGTAAGAGGAGTTCTCTTAGCAAAATAAGCCTTAGCGTATTAAATAAGTGTAGATGTTTTTAATCTTAGTCCTTATAAAGTTCAACAATAATTTTGGGACCTTAAGATGGCACAAAATATTGCCCTCCAAGCATAAAAATTTCACCAATGAAGCATTTTATGAAAATTTTCTTTCTTAAAATACATGAAACAGACTAACAAAAGTGTTGTTTACAAAATAGACTAGTGAGCAGCCCTTCTTTGTTGTGTAATGAGGTAGAGATGATATAGATTTCTGCAGCAAACTGGTATCCACCACTAATCTCATGTTATGTTATGTAGGACGGCCAACCCGCTGGCGCCTGACGCCCCTGACATGACGCAGTTCACGTCCGTCAGTGACTGGCTGACGTCTATCAAGATGACCAGGTACCTAGAGAACTTTGAGCGTGCGGGGATCACCAGCATGGAGGCGGTCGTTCAGCTGACAGTCCAGGAGCTGACGGCTCTCGGCATCACGTTAGTCGGCCACCAGAAGAAGATCATGAACAGTGTGCAGGCGATGCGTGCGCAGATATCGGCCAACCTGTCGGAGGGTTTCCTCGTCTAGTCATGTGCCCCGCACCTGCGTGGTGCGGTCCGTCACTCCCTCTACAACGACATTTACGACTTGTAAACGGACGATAGTCGGTCAGTGTAACTATGTACTGTCTTTCAAACAGTGTGTGTCGCGGTTTTAGAATCAGATCGGATAATCAAAATCGAACGTTTTCGAGTCGTTCGAAGAGCATTCCATGACTGTATTATTTATATTGGAACTACTTTGTATTTTGAAGTTTCATTATATAAATGTGTACTGTGATAAAGATTCTGTATATTTTGTACATTCGGCAGTACTTAACGGAATTTCGTTAGTTTAAACTTCTGTGCGGAAGAAGTGTTTCTTTGTGATGATATTAATTTAATTTCCTACCGTGTGAAACTATGGCTATGTTAATTTTATAAATATATAAATATGCTGTATATTATAAACCTATAATTTTTTTATCGTATTCGTTTTTAGGAGAATTGTATAGTGAAGCGATGATTCCGTTAGGATGTAATTATTCGTTATAATTCTAGATTAACTCGATGAATGGATGTAAGTATAATCATGTTTTAATACTGAAAGCAATAACACTCCTAAATATAAGTCGTTTTGTTTAAAACATTATTTATTTGTAGAGTATGTGTATTAAAGTCATTAAAACAAAGTAACATTGCATTTCAAACCGTACTTAATTAGTTATAAGTAGTTTTGTTGCATTTATTTTTATTAAAAATTTTAAAAAATTCAGTTAGAATATTGAATGAATTTTCTTCAGTTATTGCCATTATAAAGTCTGAGAAGTAGTGTTAGAAATGTTGTTTTTAATGTTTTCATGTGTTGAAGTTTTTAATTTTATTTTGTAAGTCTGCCATTAGATACTTTTTGAGGACATGTTTTTTAGTATACATTTTTTTGTCACTTATCAAAATATTAATTTTGCGACAGCTCAAAGGAATAGTTTGTGCTTTTCCAGAAAATATTATTAGTTATTTATTAGCATTTTATTTATTTTTTATTCATTCCACCAAGTAGAGTTTCATTATTTTTGTTTATTTTCTATATTTTTTTGTAAAAACTATGAAGTTCAGACTGCAATGAGAAAAAAATGTAATGCACCAAACAAAATTTATTTTCTAAGTTAAATTAATGGCCAAGTAACATTTCAAGATTCAACATACAGTAAATAAATTGCATAAACCTGTTCAGAAATAAAAAAAAGTATGAAAAGTGTGTTGTTTAGTAAAAAATGTTGGATTTTGTGAATTACTTGTAAAACTTAACTGTGTGCATAGTTGTAAAGATCTAGGCAATTTGTAAATAAATTACTAAAATTGTTTTAGATTTTATAATTATACAAAGTAATATGTACAATATGGTATCTATCAACGCTTTTGTCTTTTAATAAATGTGTATACCATGATAAATGAATATGACGTGCTAAAATATTTAAAGGTTATAAAAGCAGTTTTGAAAATGACAGATTTATCTATCTTGAGAATCATCCTATTTCTCCTTTAATTGAGAAACATGTGTAGAAATTTGATTTTATGGCAACTTTGGCAATTTTAAATACCCAGTAGTTATGGATAAAATATTTATTCTAAAATAAGAAATATAATTTATATCATGCAACAAAATTGACCATTGTTTGCAGTTTTTATCTTCATTGCGCATGCACTAATTACCAACCCTGAACAAATGTAAAGTTTTTTAAACTCCACAAAATTAAAAATTAATTATTGCATTGATTTTTGCCTTACATATCGTTGGAATTTAAATTATAGAATATGTTCTATATAGATAAAAGTCGAAACATTAAAAATTTAACACAGTAAGGAAAATAGTAATCCAAACTTTGCTGCATAGTCATGGCCAAAATTTATATTCAAATAATAATAACCAATATTCTAAATAAAAAGAATTTTTCTAAAAATAAAAAGAATTAAAATTTTTATTCGCCCCTGTAATTCAATTTGTGGTTCACAAGGATTAAAATCCTCGATACGCAAACTAAAGCAAAACTGCTGGGTGTGACATTTGTTATTGGTGATAACTTTTTGCCTATATCTCATTCTTTACCTTATTCAGGACTTTTGTATAACTACATCTAAAAGTGATCATTTAATCAATTATAACATTATTGCTACACACAAATAGTTAGTTTACTATCACTTTCCTAGATTTATTTTATATATTAGTATTTAAATTTTTTTGTTATCTGAAATTGGTTGAATTTTCTGTTGGTTATAAATTGAGATCTTGATTTCTGTGTTTCTTTTAGCAAAGAATCTACACATTTGACACCTCTGACTGTTATGTTATAGGCTACTTATTTATTAATTAATGCTTTTAACTTTTGTAATATCACTGCCTTACTTTCACATAATGACGGCTGAAATAACTGCACAAACTCGGTTTCAAGACTGACTTCAGTGGTGATGGGTCATTTTTTTAACACTATGTTTTTTAAATGGAAGAATGAAATTTTATTTGAATTATTTTATAGCATGGAACAGTATTTTTTTTTATTTTTTTATGAAGCAATATACCTCCATATTTACCAATAGGAGATTTTTTCTTACACTTTTGCCAAATAGCATACTACTCCAAACTTGACCTATCACCACTGATCTGAGTAAGCCTGACTGTACAATTCAGAAATTCCTCACTAAATACCAAACTCATTTTAAGTACTGCTTCCATTTTGTACGAGCATCTCAGACTAATACATGTATAAGCTAAGAAAGTATAGTTATTTTTTACAACATATACTACCCGTGTACATTGGAAATATTGTATATATATTTATATATATCCTTGGCCCACGATTGTTATATCGCCAGTTTTGTTTTGTCTCACACTCGGTTTGTTGTATCCGTGTGCTTGCCTTAGTTCCACTCCGTTTGTTTTCAGACGTATGCTGCCGATTTTAGTCATATAATGCAATGTATGTTAAGCAACATTATTTCTTGTATATGTAAAAGACTTTGTATAGACATTATTATATATTGATCCTTGTTTTTATTTCTTTTGTAAATTTTCATTATAAGGAAGATAAGAAAATAAATGACGTCCAGCAATTGTCTGTATTTAAAATCCTTTTTCATCCTCTCTTAAACTCTTTATGCCGAATAGAGTCATTAATGTAGTTATTCTTTTTATACAGTACAGTAAACTTCCTCTAATCCGGCACGTCCGGGACTTGACATGTTCCGGATTACGAAATATGCCGGATTACAGGATGAATATCAGGAAAAAGTAAATAAAAAAAAAAAAATACTATAAAACACGTATTTTATTATTAAAACCGCTTTTAAATAATAAAAAATAGTGTATAACGTACTCTATTGTAATGAAAAATACAGTACATGATTGTGAAAATCAAAAGAGTACAGTAGACGCCCGATTATCGAAGTACAGTAATTGAGATTAATGCCACCTCGGACACGGGAAAACTTGGATACAGTAATACGGAGGTTATGTACCATATTGTAACTAATCAAATAATTTAGTTTAGAGGATATTTTGTTGACTTTTGTTGTTATTTAATAAAGTTTTTGATATGTAAAAACAGAATCACATTAAACCATTAATGAGACACATGCTAGCAGACTGAACACGAATACGAAATGTACACAAAGCTACAGTGACGCCAGGCCTATTCCGAAATTACACAATATCACCCGATGTCGGCCGAAGATGACTTGACTCCCCAGCACGCATGCCAATAAGTATACGCCACAGTCTAACACTTGTATCGAAGCTCCATGTTTAGTGTTGTCTGTGGAGCAATTAGCGCTTTAAGTGGATGGAACCAGCATGACTGGAGTCCCCGCCTGTTCTTGCTATGGGCGGGAACTTTTAATGTAACTCCAGTGAGCGGCAACCAATTCTGAAATACATTTCGGCCGTTATTATTCCATTGGGATTTAATTTGACAATTTTGATTGTTATCAGCATTGTACAGTCAATGGCATTATTGTCAGCTGTGTTCGTGCTGATGGCTGCAATCACCTGTGATTGTTTGTCAACTCGGACGCCAACCACTACGAGCGTTAGTAAATCCACACTAGCGCTCCAATCCACTGTTCCTTGCGTAACTGGAGTCCCCGGGTGGTTCAGGGGGACAACCTAAGTGACAACGGAGTATCATGACTGTCTCCCAGTAACCTATATTAGACTGTGGAATACGCTTTGTACGACAAAGTGTTGCTTTGCGGCGACTTTCGATCCCAAACAAACTCGATCGATCTGTTGTTATTTTTGTTTCCGTCAATATAATTGTTCTTAAAGTCGTGCTGGATTATCAAGCGTGCCGGATCATAGGATGCTGGATTACTGGAAGTTTACTGTACCTAGAATAATGATTATCCAAATCTCTGGTCAACAGAGCTTTCAAGTTAACTGAGCTAGTCATTAAAAGTGAAAAATTAATTCATAGTAAAAAAGGTCCTTTTAGGTGACTCTTAATTTGACTTTAGTCTCCATGAAGAGCAGCTCCCAGTGTAATGTTGACCATACATAAGCCACAGTGCTATAACTTGAAATACCGTATTGATAGAAAGTTGTTGTCCTAGTAGAGCAGTGGCGGCTGGGAGAGTGGGATGGCTCTTTGTTACTTTTATTATAATGCATAACAAAATATATTAGCACATAAATTAATTTATTAGAACAAAAATAAAATTTTATTAACAAATTTACAATGGTTTTGTAGGCGCACGAATTTGGAACGTAAATTTTGAACTACGATATAGCCTTCTTTTATATATATCATCTTATTGTAACTAGACTCAGAGTTGCTCCCATAGACGGTTAAAGAGTTCTATAAAGCATTGCTTTCTATTCTCATTTCTTTATTATTCCATGCTACATTAATTTTGTTGCCTTCAATCATTTATAATGACAGAGAAGCTGAACTAGAAATTAAATTCCCTTCGGTAACAAACTATTCCACAATACACTCAGTCACTAAAAGGAGTGTACAAAAAACCACACATACATTTGGCCTACCAATTAATAAAGATTTCTAAATGGCTAGGAATGTGCTTAACAATTTTCACGTTGAAAAATATTTATGCAGATGTTAGAAGGTTTGTTAACAGATTAGATGTAGAAAACCCAATGAGTTCTCATGATCTCGCAAAACACTGTACACACACATCATAATCCATTTTTGTTAATGAACATAAACAAAAGGATATTTAACAATCAATTCCTGCATTGCTCATTTCAAGACATCGCCAACGTGCCAATATATGTGCATATGTGCAATGTAACCATTGAACAAAAAGGTTGCTTACTTCCTTCGTTTTGCTTTTTCTTTGTCTTGAGAGACCTCCGGTATCTACCTTTGACATACCTGAATAGGAAGGAACACAACAAGAACTTCCAATCACATTAAGGTGAGTTAGACCCCAAAAGAGCCTGGGATAGTCCCAAGCCTGTGGTACTCATCCGGCCGGGAACCCAAAATCCTCCAACCGCTGTGAGTGACAATGGGAGCACTATCTAACTACTTCTAACCATAATTTTTGAGCAACGCCCCCAGTAAGACTGGAGGACGCCCCCCCAGCCAAAGCTGGGTGCCGAGAATGCTGGCAACCACTACCCCTTCTAGTCCGACCTGCTATCCAGACCGGCCGAAGCCTGGGGCTTAAACCGGATTCTGAGGTATCCATTTTAGGTTTTACTTGGGTCGATGGGTAGGGCCCAAGTGGGATAACTAGGCCTCTGGGTTTCTGAACGCCCAAAAATTGGGCGCTGGTACACTGCAACTGCGCCCACCGCTAGCCCTTGTCTGCTTAACCAGGCTTAAGGTATACAGTATGGTAATTTTTGGGGAGTGAATAAATAATGCTTTTACGCACGTAGATGGCCAACCTGTAGTGTGGGATCATACAAAAACATCCTGTAGACTACCCACTAAAAAAAATCCTTTTCACTTTTGGAAACTAGCCTATGGGATCGCTTATTGCATTACATCAGAAGTGGTTTTCGCACATCGGCTCACTCTAAATCCAAGTGCTTTTTTTCTTTTTTTTTTTAAGATTTTAACATTAATCCTGTCTAAAATGGTCTTCTTGGATTGGATGAAATGTAAGAAGCAAAACCAGTAGATGTCCTCACCCACATGCATATTCATGCAGATCGAGCCTACCGACAGCACTCCAAGATATTGGGTGGCTCCCAGGCAACCACAACACTGATGTCGTTTTTGTTATTTTGTTATTTGTTTTGGCTGTTCCCAGTATGGACAACGAAGAAAGGCTGCATTTCCGTATACCCCCGGTGGAACTATCAAATGAAAATGATCTATTCTATTAATATGATTGCTATATGGATTAAGTAAAACAGTAAAACGTTTTATTCATCATATTAAATCAATACAATACAAATATGGAATGGACTTAAATTGATGTATCTTATCAGATCAAAATTACTCTAAATGTAATATTAAAAATTATCGTTTAATCATTTCCGAGTCCGTCTGACAATTCTATTAAACCGATTTGCATTGTTTGTGTCTTAAATTGGAGGTACTGTATACACATGCAGATGACGCAACGAACATCAGCATACTTTTACCTGTCGCCTAACTCAACTCATACTCAAAAGAATTTCCTCCCTATGTACTCCTAATGGGAGTTACATTTTGTAGACATGTTTGTATGATTAATTTTCATATAGTTCCAAAGAAGGTACATGGTTTGTTCAGTAAAAGAATGAATTTAAGTTACAATTTGGGCATTATAGGTCCCTTAAGAAAACGTGACACATCCGCAAGTGTGAAAAGTTACTGGTATTAATTAACACGTTGAGTGCAGCAAAAATATTGGAAATCTTTCCCCAGGGCCTGAAATTTTTTATTTCATAAAATCTTTCGTTTGTCTCCAGAAGTCAGGATTAAGGCCGCGAACTGACGTTCTAGCATTTTTTTCATGGTGACCAAAAGCCCTGGTCTCTGGTGACCGGGCCGGCCTGCACAATGAAGCCTGTAGGCGTAACAACGACAATCCGGTTTTTTGGTCACACAATCACTGTTTTTCACACTAAAATGCTCAATAGCTTTTTATCTAACATATTCAATTATATACAGCACCTTCTTCCCTCCCAAAGATGGTTTATTTCACTCACAGTAGTGCATCGTGGAACTGCTGAGGGTGATTCCATATGGAACTAAAATAATAATTCCTATATAACTAAAGTAATTCCGATAAAGTAAAATAATTAAATATAAAACATATTACTAAGCCGTAGAACAAGCCACAACACAAAGGATACATGTCCAAAAACGTATAAAGGAATTGGTAATGTTTTGGTCTCAAGGGACTGGCGCCGGACCCCGGGAATGGCGGGCGATGCACACACAGAATAAGTCAGGATACCCTAGCAACGCAACTCCGATCTATTGCGCAAGACCACGCCACTCTGACTGATTCATTTTGCCTAGTCTTGGCTGGCTACACGAGACCAAACCGGCCAACGTGCGTATCTCGCATCCGGTCCTCGGTGATCGTACCCAAAGTGTTAATTGAAAGTAGTCTTTGTAAGAAAATTACCCAGCAACGGAAAATGCTGTTCAAATTGAGATGGTTGTTCCTCAAAAGGGAGGTGACATTTGATGGGTGCATCTAAAAGAAAGGTTGATGTTAAATAAAAGTCAAAACTAAGATGAGATGGCTTGATTCTTACAAAAAGTATCCAAGTCGTAAGCAAGTTTCTAGAATTTGTTCTGCATTTAATTTTAAGGTACATAAGGCATTTACCTTAAAGGATTTAAGGTACATTTAATTTTAATTTCCCATATAAGTGGCATCAATATATATCAAAATCAAAATCTATTTACAAAGCATAAAGATTTGTGTCAAATGTTTTAAATTTAATGTTCTTCATTGGTGTGTAGGTGGAAGCGTGTCCCTCCATTACAGGAATTCGTCCAGGGAGTAGAACGGGTTCTTTGACAGCCAGTTGGTGTGAGCAGATTGTGGAGTTTTCTGCCAGTGTATGAAGGCTTCCTCTCAAACAATGTGCTGTGGTGGAGTGATAGCTGGTATGTACCTGTTGGCATGCCTGGTGTTATGGCAGAGGATGTCTGTTCTTTTAGAAGTGGTTTCCCATCCACATAGGAGGATGAAAAGTACTGGACCTGGAACTGATCCTTGTGGCACTCCTCTGCATACTGGCAATGGTTTTGAAGTTGCACTCTGGGTGGTACCTAGCTGTGCTTTATTTCTACTATTTGTCCCTCTAAATAGCTTTTAAACCAAGCGCTTGCCTGTCCTTTTATACCTACTTTTTTGAGTTTATGGAGAATCAAGTCATAGCCTAGGCAATCAAATGCTTTACTGGAGTCAAGCTGTACATATGCTATAATTTTATATGTAGGCATTTCACATAATAATCAATTAAGCTTGGAGACAAATTGACAGAGTAGGAGTATACTTTTGTGAACCGGCCTTCATTCAAGGTCAGTTTCAAGTTCCTTATCCAGCGGAAAATATTTTTACTGAACATTGGTTTGATGGACAAAATACATAGTATGGAAGGAAGGATTTCATTAGGAAGATGATTTGTTACCGATATTATTATTCTGTTCATTGTTTTACTACATGATAAGATATATAAAAGTAGCTTATAAGTTATTATTTCATTTATTGAAAATTCCACCACTGATATCAAATGTGGGTTGTATGCTGAAATTGCCTATTATAGATAGCATAGCTTAAATGCTGTGGAGCAGCACAGGTCCCATAGGACATTATTATTTATCTCAACGTTAGATACTTTAGATACTTTATTTGAAACACCGACGCACTCCTAAAATTTAATTTAATGTAACCCATCATAACATATCTTACACTCCATTACCATGAAAAACTATTAAAAGAAAATTAAATGTGAAAGTAGACATCAAACAAAATTAAGTAGGCTATATAGGTAATTGTTTTTCCTTATAGGCCACATGTTATTTTATAACACGTTCGCTGCGGGCCACTCACCCGTGAGTGGTCTAGTTCCTTGCCGCCATGTTGCGAGCTCACAGGTGAGTCTTCATATATCGTCTTCTTCATCCTGCACACCGGTGAGGTAAGGGGAGCTTTAGCCCACGTTTTATGGACGACTCAGGCTGTCTAATTGTTCTCAAAGCTCTTTACGCTTATTGCTGTTATATCTTACACAATTTTGGGTTAATTTTAATTGTATTTAGGGCTGCATTATAATAATATAGGGTTTTATATTGTGTAAAATGATGGCTTGGGCATCTAAGTAACGAAAAATGGGCTTAGAAATGACTCAGACAGTGATCAAAAGTTTCTAACTTGGAGTTGACAAACCCAATGACAACGTGAGATGCTGCTTACCAGTGAGTGCCATGACAGAGATCTTTTAGCGAATTTCCCATAGGGAATAAGCTATTACCGTAGGTCTCATGGTAAGACCTAAGCCCGGGACCATGTTACTTTTTCGTTTTGAGGTGCCCAGAGACCAAAAATAATAGTCATTAAAATTTATATATATATATATATATATATGTATATATGTATATATGTATGTATGTGTCCCTAGACACGATAACTCTCGTAAAAATGGTCCGATCGACACCAAATTTGGTAGAGATGTGTAATCCTATGTTTATTCGGATGAGTTCGAAAACCAGACATATCGACCTACCGGAAGGGGTAGTTTTGGGGGGTTTTGTACCCCAAAAATGGGTTTTTTGCATTTTTCATATGTAAATTTTTAAAATTTAAAATTTTTATTTTGACCATTGGATTTAGCTAAAAAAAACACACAATTTAGTATTTTGAAGCTTTGCTCTATCTCCATTGGTTGCCGAGATATTACAAAGTTTAAAGACAGTACATTGTCTTTTTGGGCTCCAATGTTAATCTTATGGAGAATAAGGATGTGTTAATATTTCACTTATAAACCAATAATTTTGGATGAAACTTGGTATTTAGCTTCATTTGGTTGAGATTCTTCCATTTAAGGTAAAAAATCTTGGTTTTTGTACTTATCATGGCAGCAAACCTGCATACTCTTTTCCCATGTTAATCATATGGAGAATAGGCAAACTCTTTTATTTATGGACAGATATTGATGAAACTTACTATATGGCTTTATATGGTCGAAATAAATTTTTGCTGTGCTAAAAACCTACTTTTAGTGTCCCCCATGGCAGCATACCTGCATACTCTTTCCCTATATTTATCTTAAGGAGAATAGACATTTATTTCTCTATTTATGAGCACGTGATGAAATTTTGTTTACAAGTTTAGCTGGTCAAAACTAATATTACTAATTTGGAAATTCGCTGAGTACGCAGGTCTGCTGCGACGGGGGGGTATTTAAATAATTGTATATGCATTTTGAAAACTTTTTTAACTTTTTTCCAATTATTGAAAAAATTTATGACATTTAAATCAAATAACGTGTATCGTTGATATGGCGGGAAAGTGCGGGAGGGCACCAGGTGCTGAGCACTCACCAGTGAGTGCTATTTTCAAATTTCAGACACAGAAAATGAATCGGGAAGAGCTTTTCAAGTAATCAGATGGTCTTCAGCAACCATAAGGGATTTTTATGCAATAAAACTTTTCAGAACTTCTCTTCTGGAATTACTTCTGTACACTGAACCCAGACAAAGCCTCTGCCGACGTACCTCTGACTTGTTCTGCGCCCAGAAAGCGGCAGTATCCATGATGACCGGAAACCAAATGAACTGGACCCAGCCTAGATACTGTTCGCTTATCAGGAGAGCGTCGACACCGTCTTCTCGGGCGAACTGATCAAGTAAGCTATCAGCCATTCTGAAGGATTTCTAAGGTTGGCCTGAAGGACCCTCACTATGACTTAAGCTCCTTGGCGAAGTCTATTGCCTCACCGAAAATTGCTCACTTCCTCATGCTGGGCAGGTGCTAAAAATTTACCCTTCAAGCCCTTTGTTTTACAGAAGACACAGTGTTCCTTTCCAGAACAGCCTTTGAACTTGTTTTTGTATTTACAGCAGCGGAAACAGATATTGCTTCAGTCTGGCCCTTTTGCCAACCCATGAGGAGTGGCCGTACCCCAAACAACAGAAGACTGAGGCACGGTCACCCTCCGCCGGATCCTACAGTTCATCCAGCCGACTTTGATATTTTCACTCTTGAGGAGATTGATTGACTCACTCACTCATTCACTCATTTTGGCAACAGCCATTTACTGCTGGAAGTAGTTTACTTTTGTGACCCAAACTTTTAGTCCACTCAGATCCAGCCCTGGTATGGCTTGCCTGATAGAGGACCCCACCTTGTCCCGTTTCGTTAAACCATCAATATCCTGCATCTAAACTGAGGCTTTTTGCTCGAGTTCTGAGACCAAGCCCTTCTCCCCTATGACAACCGGCTATGTTCTGGCTCAGCCTTAAACTTTTCGCGAAGACTTTCCTGTAGTTGGTTTGATCCATATATATAGCATCAGAATCAGAAATTCTTTATTATTAATATTCTTAGAGAACAGAGTAAAGGTCAAGTGTTTATGTTACAAGTATGTAGGAGAGTGTGTTTGTTAGCTACGGGTTCCAGTCCTCCACTGTAGAATTTCTTGTAGGGTATAGAAGGGTCGTTGTACAAGCCCCTTGTAGGGTATTTAGTGCTGGAATGAGTTCTCTTTCTGGCAGCCTTCTGAAGTGATCGGGCAGTGTGTTGAAGAACAGCTCCTCTGTAAGATGGTTTTTTTCTCAATCAGGCTCAGGTGGTGCTGATCAAGTAGGAAGTTTCTTTTGTGTCTGGTGTGATAAGGGTGCCTGTCCCCTGTTCTTCTTTGTCCTGTTTTTATTTCATTTAGGATTGTTTCCTGAATGTAGAGTCCTATGAGGATCAGGATTCCTAGTTCCTTGATTGCTGCTCGACATGAGTCCAGAGGTCCAAACCTTTCAAAGTTCTGATTGCTCTTTTTTGGATGACAAAAGCACTCTGTGGAGGTTTGTTGTTGTTGTCTCTCCCCAGGCTATCAAACCGTATCTCAGGTGAAACTCAAATAGCGAGTAGTATACTGTCATGGCTATTTGAGGATTGGTAATTTGTTTAATTCTTCTTAGGTCCTACTGTATAGAGGCTACTACTTAATTTGTTGCAGAGTTTATTCACATGGGGTTCTCAGGATAGAGTTTGGTCTATGATTATGCCGAGATATTTTCCTGAGGCTATTGTATTTACTTCTGGAAGGTCTTCATGATAGTTTTGCCTCGTCATATTGATTAGCTGTTGTGTTTTCGAGGCATTTAAAAACAAATCACTATAGAGACATTACTGTTTCGCCCTATTAAAAGTGATGTATGAGTCGACTTCTAGCTGGTCTTTGTAATTGCTTGCTAGAATCAGGGCTGGATCATCAGCATACCAATTCACATTAGTTACCAATATATTTTGGGAAGCTGTTGGTTAGTAAGATATATAAGACAGGGCCAAGAACTGTTCCCTGAGGCACACCTGTATTCACCGAATGTTGTTCGGACTTAACTTTTCGTTTAATTGTAGGGGATTTCAACCAGTTGTTTTCTGTCACTTAAGTAGCTCCTAAACTATTTCAGTTCCTTGCTGTTTATTCCAAGTAATAGTAATTTTGTTATATTAGATTGCGATCAAGACAGTCAAATGCCTTGCTAAAATATAAGAGGATGCTTACGAAGTAGTGATATTTTGTTATTACTGATGATGGCTCATATTAATTGAATTATTGCTGGTGTTGTTCATAAATTTTTTCCATCATACCATTGTGATAAACGTTGTTTTCAGAACGGTCAGTTGTGATCGAAACTAGTTGATTCCCGGTGGGTTGGATAAACGTGTTGGTAAAGAAAGTTTTTGGGGCTAGACCGCAAAACAGTGGTTTTCGGGACACTAAACAAGTTAATTTATTTTTTTTTTAATAACAGCTGTAAATAGTTTAAATACAAGAAATAACAACGCAAGAGGGGGTATATAGGTTAAAATTTATTAATTTTTATCCAAACTGTAAATTTATTAAAGGTGGTATGATGAAAAGTACTGTTCGCAACTCGATCGAATTCAAGTACTCGGCTTCGCCTTGTACTTAAAACAAGATCTTGCACCAATAACAACCACTTTCCGGACTAGTGACGAAATATACTATTACGAAACCATGTTGTCTAGGAGCTAGTAGGTAATGCTGTCTTAGGTGATTTAGAAGTCTAGACAGGACTACTTGCTCTAAAACTGTTGAGATGAAAAATATGGCCGATAACTGGTTGGTTCATTTGTAAATCCGCTTTTGTACTTTTTTGTAGAGTTTAGCTAGTGTTAGTTGACTAGGGAACGTTCCCTTACAATGACAAATAAAAAATCTTGAATCTTGAATCTTCCTTTAGTAAGTAATTTATTTATTATCTTCATTATTTTATCATTATTTATTTATTCATTTCATATTTCATTTATTTATCATTATTTTTTAATATCTTCATTAATGATCTACCATTTAATATTGGAAATTCTTGCTCATCTTGTTTTTTATATGCGGATGACTTAGGAATTAATGCATGGGGAAATTCTGAAAGTGAACTTATTCAAAACTTAAATATTTCTACGTCAACCATAACTAATTGGTGTCAATCAAATAAATTAAGCTTAAACATAAACAAAACTCAAAATCTCAAAATAAGTTTTTCCAAAAAATTTTTCCTCTATAAAAATATGGCCTCATTAAAATTCTTAAGAGTAATTGATTCTCAACTTAATTGGCAATATCAGATTTATAAAGTTTTAAGCAAAATTTCAAGAGGTTTGTACATCATGAGAAGACTCCGAGGAAATGTTACTGAAGAAATACTAATTACTGCGTTTTATGGTTGCTTCCAATGCCACATCATGTATGGCAGTGTTTCCCAACCTTTAGGTGCCCGCGTACCACCTGAGGCTTTTCAATTTTTTGGAGTACCACCCAAACTCGTACGTACTCCCCCCCATGGCTATACAAATACAGCCGGAGAGACCCATGGTTATTGTTTTCCTTTTAATATATTTCATTATAGGCCCTTAATAAGTAGTCTCAGAAAAATATAAAACTTACATTTAATACAATAAATTAAAAGAGTTTTAATTTAACTGAAAAAACATAAATTGGGATGAACATTTTATTTTGAAGCTATACAAATATAACTGTGATTATTAATTAACGCAATAGTATAATTAGGCCTATATTTAGTTTTCCACTTTGAAACTAAAAATTGCTAGCTGTAGGCTTTATAAACAAAGTTTCATAGGGCTTACCATACAATGGAAACAAATTGTTTCCAATACACACTTACAGCGAAAAAAGGTAATTTTTCATTCCTACAAAAGTAACTAAAACCATGAAATATAAAATTATCAAACTAATAATATTAGTAATATTAGGTTTAACAATAAAAAAGGTTGTCGATGGGAACTTTGCTGTTATTTTTGCTATGGAAATAATGAATTTAGAGGACTGATTAATAATCAGGACTAATTTTACACATGCACAAATAACGGTCACGTCACAAACTATTTTCACTTGACTGGATTTTGGCTTTACCGAGCGAATGCACCAACTACCAACGAGGTTGGTTTAACCTCGTTGGAATAAACAGAATGTGTTCCAGGGTTACCAAGTGATAAACTTCATATTCTCCGTGGATATGACAAAATTAATTTTCCCTCGTGTTTCATTGTTTCTGCGGACCATGTCTTGCTACTTCAAATAGTACAAGGTAAATACAGAACTTATAATAGGCTTAATTAAAGGGTTCAGACGGGTACTGGACACAAAATCATTATTTATTAGTATAAATATGCTCGGAAAAGGGAGTCTTAACTTAAAAGAATGTAATTTGTTAAGTTGGTACGAAATTGCTTTAGTAAGGAAGAGGTAAAGCTACCTATTGAAGTCTCTCAAATTATGTGTAAAAGCGTTGTAACGCAGAACTGGAGCTAACCAAAACGGCTGTCGGCATGACGTTGTTCAAAAGTGCTTTATTTATTTTTCGTGTATTTAATATTTTTTCTTCCTTCATCTCTCGCGTACCACCTGAAATGCCCTCGCATACCACCAGTGGTACGCGTACCACCGGTTGAGAAACACTGTATATAATTACGTATGTGATGTATGGAATTACAGCCTGGGGTAATGCTCCCTTAGCAGATA